>JACEVL010000470.1:0-27500 GCA_020284085.1 Aporrectodea caliginosa
ACATAATTATATCATATGTGTGGGTTATATATAATATATATAATAAGCCCACACACACACACATACACACAAACACACACGCACACACACACTTATATATGCTCTTTCACAAATCCTATCTCGATTCTGTCTCTTTCCCTTATCTCTCTCACCGTCTCAATTCTAAACAGCATCCAGTCCACCTTATCCGTCTGACTCTGCAGTCTATCGATTTTGTTTTGACTAAGCTCCTCTGATTAAGCTGGTTCCCGCGACTAAGCTTTTCGGGCGCTATAGAAATCGCCAGCCTTGGTTTCCGTTCTCCCAAATGGAGCCGGAAGAAAGGTTTGTGAGAAGAAAGATGGCCAAGGCAAACATGGACCCGGAGTCCCGGACAGTAGGCCTAAGGGAGGACCTTAACTATCTGAATATCGGGCTGGAGACGAAAGATCTTAGACGGGAACAATTGAGAATGATGAGTCATGATGATGATGATGATGGCAAACGACAACGTTCCGGACAGGGACGCGTCACTGATTATGAGAGAGAGCTGATGATGAGGAACTAGGTCAAGGTCAATTCTAGTTATCTAAAGGAGAGATGATCATGATGATCATGTTGACTAAGATCGTGATGAGGAACTAGGTCAATTCTAGTTAACTAAATGAGAGAGCTGGGAACTAGGTCAATTCTAGTTAGGAGAGATAGGAACTAGGTCAATTCTAAAGGGAGAGAGCTGGGAACTAGGTATTCTAGTTAACAGTAGCTGGGAACTAGGTCAATTCTATATGTAGCTACCGGTATAAGTCAAAGGTCAAACGACCACACCGGCTAAAAACAGACACACATTAAATTTGGTCAAGGGTTGCGCGGGTGGGGCGTGCGTGTGCCTACCCCTCCCCTCCATTCTTCTTTCGCTCTACATGGCACAGCAAAGCTCAATGAATATTCATTATTTGCAAGTTCCGCATTCTATTTGGGCCTTTCACACTTAGGCACGCTGCTAATTTTTATACGCACACGCTGACAATTCGTTCAAGCAATACCATCGTTTCACATAGGCAAGCACTCAATTTTTACTCCCTAGCATTCATCTAGCGCCAATACACATCATCCATCTTTGCTCAAGCATTGCAAGGCGCCATTTTTGCAATGTTTCTTAGTACAATCAAGCTGCGTATGCCACTACATTAGGCGTTTATACTTGCAACCAATGACAGTACAAGCCAGTGAATTATAAAATTATCGAATAAGGGGCTCTTTAATTTAGTAGTTGATATGTTTTGGTGCGTGGATACAAACTTTTACCACGTAAAGTCATGTTTAGTGAGTTCACACACATCCAGTTTATGAATCAGACTTATAATTTTCTAGAGAATTTGGTGAGTTAAGATGAGCATTTACACGAACCTAGGATTATCAACGTTATATGGAGGTGTGTTTCAAGAGCTCGCTAGTGCACGTTTACACGAGCTGCATAGCAATTACCCCATTGTAAGATTTTCGAAACCAAAAACACTGACACATACACAGCAAAGCTGACTCGGTTGGTATGAAGTTTTCTAAATTGAAATGAAGCTGAATTGAGCGTTAAAATGACATCCTTCTAAGAGACAGAGTGAACATGTGGTTTTTTCAAAGAGGCTAGGAAGCACTTTCTACCCATGGGGAGGCTGAGGCTGAGTTGACTCTCATTTTAGAAGACTAGGCATTTCTCATTGTAGAGAGGTTGGCAGCGAGGCTAAGAAGCAGAGAGGCAGAGAGCGGCTACGAAGCAGAAAGAGTCACAGAGCTCGCTTTTTCTCTAGACATGAGGAGGCTGAGTCAAATGTAATTTAGAAAGACGACAGAGAGCTGTTGATATTCATCCTTGCAAAGCACACGGTAGGCTTTTCGCTTTTAAAGCAAGCTGAGTTTTCAAAACTTAGCGTTTGCAAATTTAAAATTTGAGATCTTCTTCTTTGCAACTTTAAAATTTGTGATCTTCTTCTTTGCAAATTTAAAATTTCCGAAGTTGTGGTTTTCAATCCCTTAGATTTCTGATGTCGTGGTTTCCATCTTAAAAATTTCAGACATTCTGGTTTGCATCTTTTAGATTTCAGACCTGGTGGTTTTCAAAATTTTTATTTCACAAATTCTTGTTTGCAAATTTAAAATTTCTGAAGTTGTGGATTTCAATCCTTTAGATTTCTGACGCTGTGGTTTCCAACTTTAAAATTTCAGACACTCTGTTTTTCATGGTTTTCAATCTTTTAGATTTCAGACCTGGCTGTTTTCAAAATTTTAATTTCAGAACTTCTTGTTTGCAATTTTAAAATTTCTGAAGTTGTGGTTTTCAATCCTTTAGATTTCTGACGTTGTGGTTTCCAACTTTAAAATTTCAGACACTCTGGTTTTCAATCTTTTAGATTTCACACCTGTTTGTTTTCAAAATTTTAATTTCAGAACTTCTTGTTTGTAAATTTAAAATTTCCGAAGTTGTGGTTTTAATCCTTTAGATTTCTGACGTTGTGGTTTCCAACATTAAAATTTCAGACACTCTGGTTTTCAATCTTTTAGATTTCAGACCTGGCTGTTTTCAAAATTTTAATTTCAGAACTTCTTGTTTGCAAATTTAAAATTTCTGAAGATGTGGTTTTCAATCCCTTAGATTTCTGACGTTGTGGGTTCCAAATTTAAAATTTCAGACACTCTGGTTTTCAATCTTTTAGATTTCAGACCTGGTTGTTTTCAAAATTTTAATTTCAGAACTTCTTGTTTGCAAATTTAAAATTTCCGAAGTTGTGGTTTTCATCTTTAAAATTTCAGAGCTGGTGTTTTTCAAATTTTGATCTTCAGGTTTGCAACTTTAACAATTTCAGAGCTGGTGTTTTTCCAAATTTTTAATCCTCAGGTTTTCATCTTTAAAATTTCAGAGCTGGTGTTTTTCAAAATTTTAATCGTCAGGTTTACATCTTTTAGATTTCAGAGCTGGGGCTTTTCCAAATTGCAATCTTCAGGTTTGCATCGTTTAGATTTCACACTCTGCGGTTTTAGAGCTGGGGGTTTAATCCGTTAAGTTTCAGAAATTCAGGTTTGAATCGTTTACATTTCAGACCTTGTGCTTTTCATCCTTTAAGTTTAAGAACTTCAGCTTTGCATCGTTTAGCTTTCAGACTGGCATGGGGGTTTTCCAAATTTTTAATTTTCAGAACATCAGCTTTGCATCGGTTAGGCCTCACACTTTTAGGTAGCTCAGTTTGGTATGACGATGTCTTCTTTGAAAAGTTGCTGAGTGTGACTTAAAATGAGATCTTTTAAGGGGCACCTCATTTTTCAAAGACCCATGAATGAGAGAAAAATTATGTCTTTTCTGTGAACTGAAGACTAGTCGATTAAACTTAGCACAGCCGCTGCTTGTATGCCTCTATTTCTGAAGCATTGCTCATCGAATTTGCGTGTTTTTAGTTGGCATTTTTCTTACTAAACCACAAACTTTCCACTGTTTCAACTGTTTCAAATGAAAGGTTTTAATCTATTTGACTGTGCTTGTGCACTGAAGAGTGGCAGCGGAGCTGCCACTATGTTACGGAAGCGGCGGCGGCGGCGGCGGCGGCTGGGCCCTTCCCTCATCTTACAACTATTCATGGGCTACCATGTCGCTTTCACACTATGGCGCTATAGCATCACTTTGACTAAACATTTATTCGTCTGTTCGATACAACAGAAATGGAAAGACGAGCATGCTAGTTGAAATTTTTTAAAGAGCTTACAAATATATATGGCCCTCGTATACATTCTAATCGGAACATGTCCAAGTCTTATAATTTTGGAGTTTATACTGCAAACAGAGTATCAATCGTGAAATTCTCTAAAGCTCATTTAAACGTTCAACTCAGAAAGATGGGAACTGAGGGATGAGAATCAGAAGCATTGAAATGTGCATTACAGAAACAATCAACTCAGAAAGATGGCGTTGCAAAGGTGTGAATATAGAATGATTGGCAACCTTTGCCATATGTTTCATGTTTTGAGTGTAGAGTGGCATTTTAAATTTGCAACTTGAGCACTCACTTCTTTGAGAGTCGATTCAAAGCTGTAATTTCGTAATCTAAAGATCATTATACTTCGAGTTGTCAAAAATTCGCTACTTTTCTCAAACTGTGCGCAAAAATGTGTTTTAAGCAAGACATGGTGGAGCTTGGCCTGTTGTGTGAGCAACCGTCAAACGATAATTGCCATATCGGTGTAGACGAAATAGATGGGGCTGACGAGCATATATTAAACACAACTGAACTGATTGGTATGCAGCCCTGTCATTTCGACGTGTGTGGAAATTCTGGTTGTATATGTGAAATTTGCATGGCAGAAGCTGTGCGAAAGGAAGAGAAATCAATGAAATATCGTCTATTAACTCTTAAGACGGTGAATGAAACGTTTAAAACAGCTATGATTTGTAGAAATTGCAAATCGAATAGTGTAGAAATTCTGGTGTTGCAGTGCGCCCACGTCATAACCTGTTCAAGATGGGCTGACATTTTGGATAATTACCCATTGTGTGGCGAAAGTGTTCTCGCAATCGCCCGAATATACATGGTTTAGTATTCTACAATGCATACGATTGTCTTGTTCTGAACATCCAAGTCGACGTCCATTTCATTAAAATTTTATTCACTTATATTTGTTTCTTCGTATATGCACTATAACACTAGGCTAAACTCTTCGTCTTACTAAACCTTCTATCATGGCGCCTGTACAGACACAAGCTACAGCTGATACACTTAAACAGATTCGCAGAAAGTTATTAAATTTCATAACACACGCCGTTGTTGTGCAAACACTTCACATAAGCTCTTTCGATTAACGGCAGCTAACAATTCATACACATCCAAAACAGATATCGACTTTGAGTTAAATGGTGAAAGAGCCAATGCTCCATGTGCATCACTATTGCTAATCAGAATGCTCATGCTGTTGCTTCTACAGCTGCGGCTTCTACATGCGCCGCTACAGTACTCACTTCAAATTTTTAAAGAACGTTTGTATAAGCACACTGCTGCAATATAGAATTAAAGTTCCGCGCACCCAACCCCATTGCACATAGAAAATTTACCCGTGAACCATTTTAAAATGCTATGCCTCGTTTTGCAACGCATGGCCAGCCAACACCTCTTGAAGCTGCTAGTGGACACAGTTGAGCTTTAGAGAATTTCACGATTGATACTCTGTTTGCAGTATAAACTCCAAAATTATAAGACTTGGACATGTTCCGATTAGAATGTATACGAGGGCCATATATATTTGTAAGCTCTTTAAAAAATTTCAACTAGCATGCTCGTCTTTCCATTTCTGTTGTATCGAACAGACGAATAAATGTTTAGTCAAAGTGATGCTATAGCGCCATAGTGTGAAAGCGACATGGTAGCCCATGAATAGTTGTAAGATGAGGGAAGGGCCCAGCCGCCGCCGCCGCCGCCGCCGCCGCCGCTTCCGTAACATAGTGGCAGCTCCGCTGCCACTCTTCAGTGCACAAGCACAGTCAAATAGATTAAAACCTTTCATTTGAAACAGTTGAAACATGGAAAGTTTGTGGTTTAGTAAGAAAAATGCCAACTAAAAACACGCAAATTCGATGAGCAATGCTTCAGAAATAGAGGCATACAAGCAGCGGCTGTGCTAAGTTTAATCGACTAGTCTTCAGTTCACAGAAAAGACATAATTTTTCTCTCATTCATGGGTCTTTGAAAAATGAGGTGCCCCTTAAAAGATCTCATTTTAAGTCACACTCAGCAACTTTTCAAAGAAGACATCGTCATACCAAACTGAGCTACCTAAAAGTGTGAGGCCTAACCGATGCAAAGCTGATGTTCTGAAAATTAAAAATTTGGAAAACCCCCATGCCAGTCTGAAAGCTAAACGATGCAAAGCTGAAGTTCTTAAACTTAAAGGATGAAAAGCACAAGGTCTGAAATGTAAACGATTCAAACCTGAATTTCTGAAACTTAACGGATTAAACCCCCAGCTCTAAAACCGCAGAGTGTGAAATCTAAACGATGCAAACCTGAAGATTGCAATTTGGAAAAGCCCCAGCTCTGAAATCTAAAAGATGTAAACCTGACGATTAAAATTTTGAAAAACACCAGCTCTGAAATTTTAAAGATGAAAACCTGAGGATTAAAAATTTGGAAAAACACCAGCTCTGAAATTGTTAAAGTTGCAAACCTGAAGATCAAAATTTGAAAAACACCAGCTCTGAAATTTTAAAGATGAAAACCACAACTTCGGAAATTTTAAATTTGCAAACAAGAAGTTCTGAAATTAAAATTTTGAAAACAACCAGGTCTGAAATCTAAAAGATTGAAAACCAGAGTGTCTGAAATTTTAAATTTGGAACCCACAACGTCAGAAATCTAAGGGATTGAAAACCACATCTTCAGAAATTTTAAATTTGCAAACAAGAAGTTCTGAAATTAAAATTTTGAAAACAGCCAGGTCTGAAATCTAAAAGATTGAAAACCAGAGTGTCTGAAATTTTAATGTTGGAAACCACAACGTCAGAAATCTAAAGGATAGAAAACCACAACTTCGGAAATTTTAAATTTACAAACAAGAAGTTCTGAAATTAAAATTTTGAAAACAAACAGGTGTGAAATCTAAAAGATTGAAAACCAGAGTGTCTGAAAATTTAAAGTTGGAAACCACAACGTCAGAAATCTAAAGGATTGAAAACCACAACTTCAGAAATTTTAAAATTGCAAACAAGAAGTTCTGAAATTAAAATTTTGAAAACAGCCAGGTCTGAAATCTAAAAGATTGAAAACCATGAAAAACAGAGTGTCTGAAATTTTAAAGTTGGAAACCACAGCGTCAGAAATCTAAAGGATTGAAATCCACAACTTCAGAAATTTTAAATTTGCAAACAAGAATTTGTGAAATAAAAATTTTGAAAACCACCAGGTCTGAAATCTAAAAGATGCAAACCAGAATGTCTGAAATTTTTAAGATGGAAACCACGACATCAGAAATCTAAGGGATTGAAAACCACAACTTCGGAAATTTTAAATTTGCAAAGAAGAAGATCACAAATTTTAAAGTTGCAAAGAAGAAGATCTCAAATTTTAAATTTGCAAACGCTAAGTTTTGAAAACTCAGCTTGCTTTAAAAGCGAAAAGCCTACCGTGTGCTTTGCAATGATGAATATCAACAGCTCTCTGTCGTCTTTCTAAATTACATTTGACTCAGCCTCCTCATGTCTAGAGAAAAAGCGAGCTCTGTGACTCTTTCTGCTTCGTAGCCGCTCTCTGCCTCTCTGCTTCTTAGCCTCGCTGCCAACCTCTCTACAATGAGAAATGCCTAGTCTTCTAAAATGAGAGTCAACTCAGCCTCAGCCTCCCCATGGGTAGAAAGTGCTTCCTAGCCTCTTTGAAAAAACCACATGTTCACTCTGTCTCTTAGAAGGATGTCATTTTAACGCTCAATTCAGCTTCATTTCAATTTAGAAAACTTCATACCAACCGAGTCAGCTTTGCTGTGTATGTGTCAGTGTTTTTGGTTTCGAAAATCTTACAATGGGGTAATTGCTATGCAGCTCGTGTAAACGTGCACTAGCGAGCTCTTGAAACACACCTCCATATAACGTTGATAATCCTAGGTTCGTGTAAATGCTCATCTTAACTCACCAAATTCTCTAGAAAATTATAAGTCTGATTCATAAACTGGATGTGTGTGAACTCACTAAACATGACTTTACGTGGTAAAAGTTTGTATCCACGCACCAAAACATATCAACTACTAAATTAAAGAGCCCCTTATTCGATAATTTTATAATTCACTGGCTTGTACTGTCATTGGTTGCAAGTATAAACGCCTAATGTAGTGGCATACGCAGCTTGATTGTACTAAGAAACATTGCAAAAATGGCGCCTTGCAATGCTTGAGCAAAGATGGATGATGTGTATTGGCGCTAGATGAATGCTAGGGAGTAAAAATTGAGTGCTTGCCTATGTGAAACGATGGTATTGCTTGAACGAATTGTCAGCGTGTGCGTATAAAAATTAGCAGCGTGCCTAAGTGTGAAAGGCCCAAATAGAATGCAGAACTTGCAAATAATGAATATTCATTGAGCTTTGCTGTGCCATGTAGAGCGAAAGAAGAATGGAGGGGAGGGGTAGGCACACGCACGCCCCACCCGCGCAACCCTTGACCAAACTTTAATGTGTGTCTGTTTTTAGCCGGTGTGGTCGTTTGACCTTTGACTTATACCGGTAGCTACATATAGAATTGACCTAGTTCCCAGCTCCTGTATATAGTTTTTATAGAATTGACCTAGTTCCCATTTAGTTAACTAGAATTGACCTAGTTCCCAGCTCTCTCATTTAGTTAACTAGAATTGACCTAGTTCCCAGCTCTCTCCTTTAGTTAAATAGAATTGACCTAGTTCCTAGCTCTCTCCTTTAGATAACTAGAATTGACCTTGACCTAGTTCCTAGCTCTCTCTTTTACTTAACTACTATCATGTTGACGATGATCATCATGATCATGATGATCATGTTGACGAAGATCGTGATGATCATGATGATCACTATGATCATGTTGATGATGATCATGATCATGATGATTATGATGATCATGATGATCATGTTGACGATGATCGTGATGATCATGATCATGATGATTATGATGATCATGATGATCATGTTGACGATGATCGTGATGATGACGATGATCATGATGATCATGATGAACATGATGATGATGATGATGATGATGATGATGACGACGACGACGACGACGACGACGATGATAATATTGCTAGGCTTTTTTTATTCCATTTGCCTCGACTGTACAGCGACGTGATAATATCTATTTGACGATAGGTTGGAAGTGAGAGAAAGATATCTTTAGTCTTCGGTTTTTAGGTTTGTGACGCTTACAATCACAGTTGAAACAGATGCCATGGATGAATAAACATTGGGAAGATGAAAGACGATAGCAAGATTGCGTGATACTTTTTCTTCCGTGACTATCCTGATTGAGACGCTGGGATACTTAATGACAACTGCAGGTGGGTCCATTGTTGTTAGCGGGCTTCTGTTGACGCTCGACAAATGAAGGAAAAAGGGAGGGAGGAAGGAAAGATGGATGGATTAAGGAAGGAAAGAATGCTAGGATGAAGAAACGAAGTAAGGGAGGAAGGGAGGAAGGAAGGAATAAAGGAAAAGGAAGGAAGGAAAGAATGCTAGGAAGAAGAAACGAAAGGAAAGAAGGAAGGAAGGAAGGAAGGAAGGAAGGAAGGAAAGAAAAGAAGGAAGGAAGGAAGGAAGGAAGGAAAGAAGGAAGGAAGGAAGGAAGGAAGGAAGGAAGGAAGGAAGGAAGGAAGGAAGGAAGGAAGGAAGGAAGGAAGGAAGGAAGGAATCATGGAAAAGGAAGGAAGGAAGGAAGACAGAAAAATGCAGGAAGGAAGGAATGAAGGAATAAAGGAAGGAAAAGGAAAAAGGAAACAAAGAAGGAAAAAAGAAAGGAAAGAAGTTGTGATGTGGGAAGCAGAAGTGGCAGAGAGGGACGGACAAACGAGCAGACTGACATACGTTGCATATAAACATTTATATAGCGCCTTTCAAGGACATCACTAATGCCATCGGTCCGTCTCTGTCTCTCTGTCTGTCTGTCTGTCTGTCTGTCTTCATATACAGTATATCAGTAATTTCGTCCGTCCGTCCGTCCTTTCGTCCGTCTATTCGTCCATTCATCCTTTCGTCTGTCCGTCCTTCCGTCCGTCCGTCCGTCCGTCCATCCATCGAAAGCTGTGATCGTTGGATTGCAACGGTTCATTTAGCCTTCGTTATAATGAAGACTCTCATTACGCCGACCTGAATTTATATATTATCGCTGTCGCTCTTTCTCACTCGGTCACTCTCTGCGTTTATCATGTACATATATGTATGGGTATGCGTTGCAATGTGCTCGTACATGTATCCGTCATTATGTCAGAAGAGGGAGCCAGCGCATGGTCAGCTGCAGCAGCAGCTCAAGCATCAAATGAATGACTATGCAACGAGGCATCCACAGTCCTTGGCTGCGATTTGCGACTGCTTCGTTTCCCGATTAGATGCAGACTTCTTTCGTAAGGAAAGGAAGGAAGGAAGGAAGGATGGAAGGGATGGATGGATGGATGGATGGATGGATGGATGGATGGATGGATGGATGGATGGATGGATGGATGGATGGATGGATGGATGGATGGAAGGATGGAAGGAAGGAAGGAAGGAAAGAAGGATGGATGGATGGATGGATGGATGGATGGATGGATGGATGGATGGATGGATGGATGGATGGATGGATGGATGGATGGATGGATGGATGGATGGATGGATGGATGGATGGATGGATGGATGGATGGATGGATGGATGGATGGATGGATGGATGGATGGATGGATGGATGGATGGATGGATGGATGGATGGATGGATGGATGGATGGAAGGAATGAAGGACGGATGGATGGTTGGATGGAATGCAGAATGGATGAAAGAGAAAACTGAAGGATGAAGAGCAGGAAAAAGACGAGAGCGAGGAAGGAAGGAAGGAAGGAAGGAAGGAAGGAAGGAAGGAAGGAAGGAAGGAAGGAAGGAAGGAAGGAAGGAAGGAAGGAAGAAAGGAAGGAAGGAAGGATGGATGGATGGATGGAAGGAAGGAAGGAAGGAAGGATGAAAAGAATGAGGGAAGAATGGATGAAAGAAAGAGCTGAAGGAAGGAAGGAAAGCAGGAAAAAAGACGAGAGGGTGGAAGGAAGGAAAGAGGGGAAAAGAACTAAGTAAGTAAGTAAGTATCATTTTTGTATTAACCAATTGCTACTCGTACTTTGATGTACATGCATCTAACAAACGCTGATGGAAGAGTGAGAGGAACGATGGATTGATAAGTGGATGAAAGAACGGATTGATTGATGGATGGTTGATTAATTGAATGATAGATTTATGGAGGATAGATGGGTGGATGGATGGAAAGATACAGACAGCGGAAAAAAATGAGAGAGAGACCAAGGTGACCATCTTAACTGGTCTCTGGTCAGTAACTGACCATGGTCAGCGTCTAACACTGGACACGTCTTTCTCATTTGTTCCTGCAGTCCTTCATTCACTGCAACCCGACCTCTGGACATTGTCACCGTACCACGTCTAGGTCCATCCGAACTGATTTCTATCGGGCGCTCAATAGATTCCAGAGGAGCGAAAGACCGTTCTATAGAGGGAAGAATGCTTTCATATCTTAGTATATAGAAGTAAATTAAGTTATACTTCGATTTAGGTCATTGCTGATCAGTTGCCTCCGCACTGCTTCAATTCGCCCAAATGCGAAAGGCAATCACGTCTCTCGAAGAATTGAAGAGTGTCCATCCATCCGACTGAGTATATATCGGAAACTCAACGTTCTACGCTAATCAATCATGTCTGCCAAGTCTCTGTCTTTGCCGGTCTGTGTGTCTCTGTGTCCCTGTGTGTCTTTCCGTCTTTCTGTCTGACTGTCTGTATGTCTGTCTGTCGTCTGTTGTCGCTGTCTGTCTCTGTCTGTCTGTTGTCTGTCTCTGTTTGTCTATCTCTCTTTGTCTGTCTGTCTCTGTCTCTTTCTGCCTGTCTGTCTTCTGTCTGTCTGTTGTCTCTGTCTCTGTCTATCTCTCTCTGCCTGTCTCTCTCTGTCTCTTTCTGCCTGCCTGCCTGTCTGTCTGTCTCTGTCTGTCTGTCTGTCTCTCTGTCTCTGTCTGTCTCTCTCTCTCTCTATATATATATATAATATATATACATTATACATTATATATATAGCGTATATGGTACGCTTTATCTTTTCACCATCCAATTTACTCTCACGTATAATTTCACGCGTTTAGACTGCCCCAGGGTTAATCCACTTCATTCCAGACAAGACTGATCGGCTCTCGAACGGGGGCGACACAGGAAATATAAAATCAAATTCGCCTCCCTTCCTCCCGAGGCACAGCCCCCCGCGAGCTCACGACCCTGCCAAGACGCATATCCATAAAATGTACATACACCTGCGCGACGCGGCTCGATCAGCGCCGGCCGGACCCCTGCCCTGCCCCCAACTGAGGGGAATTTTAATATTTTCCATTAAGTGGTCATACTGATAGGATCGCGGCTGTAAATTATTATTTTCTGTTGGCAGGTCGCCGATGGGTCTCGCAATCGATTCGCTGGAAGACCGCGAAACGTGTTCGCATCTCGGTCGTGTTGAGTAGGTCTGCGTGCGGACGATTGGCGATGGCCGTGGCTGGGGTGACTACTGTCCGTCCGGGAGGGAGACGCTCCAGGCTCCGACACAGCCCGACGACGGCGGATCGGCGATCGGTGTCGTTCGTTGCATTCCGTTGGAGGACGGAGCTGCCGGCGCCGCCGTGGGCTGGAGGACTTGGTGGGGAATGGTGGAATCGCTCTGTCTACTATGGGTACTACTACAGTAACTGGAGATCGGCTGTCGTGATAAGGAGCTCCTCCGCAGATTATAATTGGCGACGGTTTATTGCTGAAGAGGGCGTTGTAGCAATGAGAGTCCGGTGAATGAGGGAATAAACCCTATCAGCGTTCCCACAAGGAAAACATTGGACAGTTCTGCGGATATGGGACCCGTAAAGAGCCAGCGTGGGTCCCATAAAATAAACATTGAAGTGGATGGCAGGGAACTGAC
Source organism: Aporrectodea caliginosa (assembly GCA_020284085.1). Taxonomy (NCBI): domain Eukaryota; kingdom Metazoa; phylum Annelida; class Clitellata; order Crassiclitellata; family Lumbricidae; genus Aporrectodea; species Aporrectodea caliginosa. The sequence goes on from JACEVL010000470.1 coordinate 12,657, forward strand.
TTATTCTTCTTCGGATTGAGTATACCACGCGAACGTTGACCCCTGCGAACGTCGCTTATCGATGGTGCTGTGGATTGAAATGCTTCTGTGTGCTTTGGTCGTCGTCGGCTTTTGTCGGTTGGCGTCGGGATGTCCCGATCAATGCGAATGCTTCAACGAAGACGAGACCATCGACTGCAGTCGAAAGGCGATTCATCGGATCCCGGAATTAAGAGGAATAACGAGGCGCCTGTACATGGAGGACAATCGAGTGGCCGCGCTTCCTCCGGATGCCTTCCGTCTCGCACCGAACCTCACGCTCATCGTCCTCGAAAGAAACGAGCTGATCGCCGTGAACTCTGATTCCTTCTGCGGCCTGTCGTCGCTGCTCGAGCTGAACCTCGGCGGAAACCGGATCAGGTCCTTCGTGATGTCTGCAGAAACAGAATGCCAGGTCCGGGACCTTAAGGAACTCAACCTTAGTCTGAACATCCTCACGACGGTGCCGCGGAATCTGTCGCAGTTCGCTCCGTGTCTGGAGATCCTCAACCTCAGCTACAACGACATCCGATCGGCCACGCTCGACACCACCTACTCGAGGATGACCTACCTGCGTCACCTGAACCTCGAAGGAAATCGAATCCACGAGATCCTCGCCGACGACTTTTCCGCGGTCAAGGACATCGCCCTGGAGATTCTGAACCTTGCCAACTGCAACATCGTGGCGGCAGACAATCGGTCCTTCGTCGGTCTCCGCTGTCTGGCGTCTCTGTCCTTGTCCGGAAACGAGATTGGAGTGGAGAACGTTGGCGATGTGCTCCAGAACATTCCCGTCGACAACAACATGGCAAGTCTGGACATAAGCGACATCGATTTGCCGTTGCTGACCGTAGCCATGTTGGGTTCCTTCGACCGGTTGCTCATTCTGAACGCGGCGCGTTGCAACGTTGCCCGAGTAGAACCAGGGCTCTTCGATCGCCTGCCGCGCCTGGAGACCCTCCGCATGGAAAGTGGACAACTGAGACGGTTGGACAACCTGGCTGCGCTGAAGAAACTTCGTCGTCTGAGCCTACAGACCAATCATCTGACTCGCATAGAGGTCGCAGGAATGTACGATCTGGAGTTCGTCGATCTGAGTCGGAACCGCCTGGAGATCATTCCATCGTTTTGGATCAGTGACCTCCATGACTTGAAGGTTCTTAATCTCAGTCACAACCTGATCAGGACGATACAACCGGAAGCCTTCGCTGGCTCGTCAATCGCTTCCGTCCTCGATCTCTCCTACAACCGACTGAGAATTCTGAGACACTACGGGCCACTGGGCGTCGCACGGTTAGACGTCTCCCACAATGCCCTGGTTGGAGTCTCCGAGGACGCCTTTCAACACCTCCAGGCATCCCTTCTCGAAGCAGATCTCAGCAACAACAATCTCACCGACTGGGAACGTCTCTTTCAACGACTGGCAACGCTTAAAGTCTTGGAGACGCTGGATCTGTCTGAAAACTGTTTTGGAAACACGTTGGCAAATGTCGGAGAGTTTGCCTTCGGCTTTCAAGAACTACGTCATCTGGATCTCTCAGACAACGGAATCAGTCGCATGGAACTGGCGCAGTTTCTATGGTTACCCCGACTGACGTCACTCAGACTGCGAAACAATCGACTCAGTTCGCTGCCCGCTTTGTCATCCGCCTACGCAACACCCTTACGGAGGTTGGACTTGTCTGGGAACCGTTTCGAAAGGGTATCCGAAGAGACCATCCCTCTGCTGAACCTCATGGACGAGCTGGACATCAGCGACAATCCATTTCGTTGCGACTGTCAGCTCCTGGCTTTTCTTTCGTGGCTGAACGACACACTGAGTGAAGGATCGGTGAGGATAGCCAAACTGAGCGAGACAGGTCGATACCTGTGTGCGGAACCCTTGGACCGAAGAACGGCGAGCATCCTTTCCTACCGACCGGATCAACGCCAGAACTGTTCGGAAGTGGAGACCAAGGAGGAGCAGCAGCGTCTGTCCCGAAGGAGGCACAACATCAGAACGTGGCGACACCTTCTGGAGGCGCTCGTTGCTGGCGGTGTTGCCTTCTTCTTTGTCGTAGCGACAGGAGTTGGACTGTTCTTCGTTGGAGTCATCAAGTACCCCGATCTGTCTGAAATTATCAAGCGACTCAGTTATTGGGGGAAAGTTAGGTACAGCAAAGTTACGGACTTGGAGAATGGCTGCCCAACGGAGCCGACATAGCCAGACAATCACTGATGACTGTAACTGATTTCTGAACTTGTGTACAGCGCTCTTTGTTTTGGCCTCCCTTGTGCAAAAGCGCTATATAAATTGCATTATTACTATTGTTGTTGTTGTTGTTACTGTTGTTATTATTATTATTATTATTATTATTATTATTATTATTATTATTATTATTATTATTATTATTATTATTATTATTATTATTATTGTTATTATTATTAGTAAAAGTAGTAGTAGTAGTAGTAGTAGTAGTAGTAGTAGTAGTAGTAGTAGTAGTAGCAGCAGCAGCAGCAGCAGCAGCAGCAGCAGCAGCAGTAGCAGCAGCAGCAGTAGTTTTACTCTTACTATTATGAGGTTCAACTAAGCCGTCTCGAGAAACTGCCGAATCCATGGATTTGTTAAACCAATCCATAATAATTGGTTTAACAAATCCAACGCAATCAATAAGCGAATCTTATTTTCTCCACCGACGTTTTGGCCATCATATGAAGCCACATTAAAACGATACTTGATACTTGTCTCAGCTCCGTAAAACAAACAGTTCCATTATGACTCGTCCATAAAAGACGTTCGCAATTACGGGGAGGGAGAGATCATCCCAATGTGGAAAATGCGGACAGAGGAAGTGGCTTATTTCCATTGCGGGTGTCCGCATCTAAATTTGATAATACTTTTTCCGTTCGACCTGTGACCTCAACGCCAACTTCAGTCAGATGGCAGGCAGTCTGGACTGTATCAGTTCGTCATTATTTGCCTAATGGTCCGTGGCAGCGATAACCATTTCACCAGCATCCACAGTAAGGTGGTCCAAAAAATAAAAGTCAATCCAGAAACCAACACACCCCTAAATTTTTTACACTTGTCATTTGTATTATTTTGAGAAAATTTCAGCTTCCTACTCTGACTTTTAGTTCTACCTGGTAAAGGGGAAGGGTCTGTGAGCACCGTATTCCGGTTGGAGTAGGAAGCTAAAATTTGCCAGAATGATACAATTAACAGGTGTAAAAAAACTGAGAGGGTGTCCTGAATCTAGCTTAAACTTCACTTTTTACCATATGTCTATGGACCACCCTAATGCACAGGGAGTCAGAGACTGTGGAATAATAGTAGAAAAAGAACGATGATAACATTAAAAGTGGATTTCAGTTTAGCATGCAATTGCAACAGAAAGGAAAAGACGGTCTGTGTATGCGAGTCCGTGCTGCCACACCTCAGGAGTCTTGTGGCTAGTAGTCCTCTGATGCGGATGTCCGCAAACGGGAGGGAGGGTACGGACAAACGCGGACAAGGGGAGGGAGGTCCAAAGCAGGTCATTTTTGCGGACGTCCTTACTCAACAAATACTTCACTCACACGTCACCAGCTTGGGATCAACACGGAAGGCATACCGCCACCTACTAAAATCTGTATTTATGATAAGTAAGTAGCCATACAGTCGGAATGCCATATCGCTTATTGGCCCATCTTTCTTCTACGCCTACTTCCGCCATTTTAAAGCCCTTATCCTACCATATTTGTCTTTGCTCTTGCAGGGATCATGCCACAAACCTATCCCTCCAACCGCGACAGTCTGAGAAGTCTATGACTTTACTTATACGCATAGGCTACACGTACGTACGTACATCATCAACCTATAAACGATACATTGATTGCATATCGAGAGCACAGCTAATTAGCGTCAAAATTGTTCTTGGACATATTTTAAGTCAGCGGATCTATTAATTTCCTCATTGCCAAAACCTCAGCTCATAAATATTTATCTTTCTTCAAAGCCAGCAGACTTCTAAGTATTCACTCCGTCATCTGTGACGTGCTCCTCCCAGGAGCCTCGCCGCTTCAACAGCGTGTGGCCAGCCGTATCTATAGTCTGGACTGGTCTCCACTCTGTGTGCAAACACAATGATAACCGAATGTCAATCCAATGTTAACCTGATGTCAATCCAATGTTAATCCGGTGCAAACACAGTGTTTCTCAGTCATAGGACGCTAATGTTTTGCAATACGCGGAAGTTGGACGTTGCTGGTTTTAGGCGCTGTCTCGGGTCATGACCTTCAGTAGCTGCCTGCCAGTCTACTGTAACAGAGGTTATTCATATCCGGATTCAAATAGTATCTTCTCCACGGCTTACTTATAATCCTCTTGCAGTTGCATGCAAGACCTTAGCCAAGATTTTATATCGGGTACCCCGGGTTAGGGGTATTTACTCGTCCTTGAGCAAGTCGACAAGCAACCGAGTTAACCGACTAAGGGGTTTGTGTTAGTAGATGCATTCTTTCATTTTTGCATTATTTAATTTCGGGTAGTGTTTGAACACCCAAAACACCCCCGTGGATACGGCCTTGCAATGGTTGCACGTGCTGTCTGTCTGTCTGTCTGTCTGTCTGTCTGTCTGTCTGTCTGTTACACTCTCCTCAATGTCTCTTCGTCTGCCTGATTGTCCATCTGTTGCCTCGAAGTGATGGTCAGAGTCCAGTTCCGTCATTCTCAGGCGATTCTTGAGAAAATGGAAAAGACAACGCCAGCGAACACATGCAGACCGGTTACACACCACCACCCATCCGGTAGGCCTACCCAGGGAACATCCGGTAGGCCAACCCAGGGAACATCCGGTTGGCCTACCCAGGGAACATCTGGTTGGCATACCCAGGGAACATCCGGTTGGCCTACCCAGGGAACATCTGGTTGGCATACCCAGGGAACATCCGGTTGGCCTACCCAGGGAACATCCGGTTGGACGAGCGAAGTAAACGGTAACAATAAGTCGAAGCAAAATGATGTCACATCTTTTCCGTGACTCATTTCCCCCTTAGGCCGTTTTCACGTCTTCTTTCGGACTCCCTCTGACTATCGATTGAACTCAGTGAACTCACCCTGGAATTTTATTTGCGCAACGATTTTGCACAATAACGACCATCAGCTGATGTCCTGGGCATTATGACAGTGGCGCTATAAAAGTTCCTAGATTAGATTAGATTAGCTTAGATTAGATTAGATTAGATTAGATTAGATTAGATTAGATTGTGACGTGATTGGCTGGACAATACGTAGACACGCATTAGACACGCCCACTTGACCGACGGACAGACAGACTGAGACTTAGACTCGTCACTTGCTCCCGAGACGCAGAGAAGGCCAGACTCGAGATAGAATACGCTGTAACTCTTATAATAAATACTGATATATACGTAGAATAAATCAAGTGTTATATTACGTAATGAGACCAACATCATTACGTTACATGGTGTCAGACTGAAGAACTACGCTCACACGTGAAAAGAATAACATTATAAACTAGAGTTAAGCTATTCGAGTGTTAGGCTAACAACGATGGCGTCAATGTCCAACATCCCGTTTCCCTCGCAGTTGAAAATGACTGGAGGCAACGTCGCATCAGAATGGAAACGTTTCAGCAGCCAGTGGGCGAACTTCGAAGTTGCTTCCGACTTGGATGAGAAGTCATCCTCGAAGCGTGCCGCTGTCTTCCTCGCATGCATCGGCAGTGAAGCATACGAGACGTTCCAGACGATGGACTTTGAAACGGAAGGAGATCGTGCGGACATTGACAAGGTGATCGAAGCCTTTGAAAGCCACTGTGTCGGAGAAGTCAATGTAACCTATGAGAGGTACGTGTTCAATCGCCGGATGCAAGACGTCGGAGAGACATTTGATGCTTTCATGTCCGATCTTCGTCGTCTGATCAAATCGTGTGATTATGGAACGCTCGAGGAGTCGATACTACGCGACAGAATTGTGATTGGAGTCAGAGACGATGCTACGAGACGCAAACTGCTCCAAATGCGTAAGTTAACTTTGAACTCTGCGATTGATGTGTGCAAAGCGAGTGAAGTTGCGACGAAGCAACTGCGAGAAATGGCGACCCCCGATGAGGTCAACGCGATGCAGCATGCATCTAGAGAATCGCCGTCGCGAATGCGAATCAACCGCCGATATCCTGCCGATGCCGAAGGTCATCGGGGATGGACCAGCAGCCGCCGCTGCGAGTTCTGTGGTCGAGTCCACAAACCAACGAGAGACGCGTGTCCAGCCTACGGACAGACCTGTCGAGGATGCGGGATCCGACACCACTTCGAGGTGGTTTGCAAAGCGAAGCAACGCGAGGCTCCTGGTCGAATATGTCAGCTGGAGGATGAAGCCCTCTTGACACTGACCTCCTCCACCGAAGCGAAACCAGAAGCGAAACGTATCCACTCACAGCTGATGGTAGAAGGATACGAGGTAGGATTTTTGATTGATGGTGGGTCTACCTTCAACCTGTTATCAAGTGCAGTCCTACAAGCCATTGACGCGAAGGGCATGCGTAGGCCTATCCGTAACCCGAAGTGTACGTTGCGGATGTTTGAGAACATAGAACTACCGACCGCAGGCATGATCACGGCCTGGGTTCAGCATCCAAGAACGTTACGCGAAGTCAAACTGGACTTCTATATAACAGCCACGCACCAGCAGCCAGTCCTGGGTCTACAAGCTTGTCTTCAATTGGAATTGCTAACAATTGTACAAGAGAACATTTGTGACAGTCAGACAGAAAACGTGTTACGTCACGAGCGAAAGAAGATGGAAGCTAATCGCCAGGTGCCGCTGGACGCAGCTGTTGAGCGGGCAACAGATTTGTTGCCTACCTCTAATGAATTACAGAACTGCGAAGTACGTGAACTGATGCTTGTTGAAGCAGAAATAAACACTATGCCATTGCCAGTGGATTGTGAGTCTCGAGCCGTGAATACGTCTCGATCTGTGACTCCAGTGGAACAGGACGGGAAGCCAGTGGAGCAGGACTCCCACGCACAGGTCGTGGATGAATATATCTGTGCAATCAGTGCGAAGCCAGATGCCACGAAATCTGATGTCAGACGAGTCAAGAGGCCTGCAGAGGGAAGCATCGTACAAGACGTATCAGTTAATGACAGCGATCAGTGTCTCGACGCCCAGTCCCAGCGGGACATGACTTCGCCTTCCCTCCACCTCTACCTCATAGACTTCTAAATACATTAGCAGGGCTTTAGAATTACCATGCTGGATTTGTATTGATTTCCCATATTCAGACAATAGATATAAATTTACAAACGACTTATTTAAACTTTGAAATGACTATGCAAGTTTCTCCAGTATGATAGCTAATAAAAAAGAATAATAATATATAAGGAAATTAATTACTACATATGTACACATCTATCTCTGCACCTATATACAGACCCTAATTACATGTTCCTAACTGCACAAAAAGTCCATGTTCATTCATATTCATATAGCACATTTAGTATGCTTGTCTGGAGTGTTCCTTTGCATAGGTATTCAGTAAAGAACTTTCGGTTTACAGTGGCATTGTCCACAGAGATGGCAACGACATTAAATGACACACTTCTCAGCAATGCTGCCACTTCCAAGTAGCATTCGTATTGTTTGGAAGCAGTTAGTTTTGCCATAGGATAGATGGTTACTAGATCCTCGTATTTAGAAGCTAGTGATTTGACCATGAAACAAAGCAGTGTTGAAGCTACTGTTCCATCAGGAGTCAGTCCCAGCATTTCACCACTTGTATATTAAATTCGCTTAGCAATGTAAATCTCATCAATTATGAGAATGACTGTCCTCTCATATTGATTTAGTTTCGATATTCTCATTTTCAAGTATGAACTATTGTCCATTCCAGTCCCAGAATTCAAACGCCTAGTACCTTTCTTGAGAGTGGTCATTGAAGGCAGACAAACAACATTTTGCTCTTGCAGAGCTGCATAGGCAGCTGGACTAGCAGCATAGATAATATACAACATAATTACAAGCATAGGTGAATATACTCGACTAAATTTACTCAAAGAAAGTAACTTCAGCTGTTCAATAATGAAACTAATCTTCCTGTGCTCATCACTCTCATAGCTAAATCTATCGATAGAGGTTTTCAGCAGCTGTACTGCAGCTGTACTGCCATTCTCAGGATAAAATCAATGGACCTGGTATTCGGACTTTCAATCCATGACTTGACACAAGCCATTAGATTAACTAATTGTGACAAGGAATGAATTGAACTCTTGACCAAATCAACATACTGTGATGATGGAACAACTTTGTTGTCCACTGTAAGACTTACTGTTAAGTCAGCATTAACAGTAATGCAGCTAGTAATATGAGGTACATCATCTGTTATTCCAATTAGATATATTAGCAGACTCTGCTGAACAATACAAGTTCTAAAGCCTTCAGGCAAAGTTGTCTCACCTCTCAGTCGCTCCTCAACTTCTGCTAATGTGAGGCTAGAAATGTCATCATTTAGGACTGTTCATGACTTTCTAGTCTCTTAACTTCTTCTTGAAATCTGATTGATTATGTAGCTCTAGATGTTGCCCTTGGAGCAGCTGGTGTTTTCGAGAGATAAGTGGGTGCATTGAAGAAGACAGAAGGAACAGCATCAACCTTGATATCCACTCCTACAGCCGAATGCTGCACACTTATTCACCATTTTGCTTTCGTGCACAGTAGTAAACAACAGTTAAGTAACGTAGGCTGTAATGACGATAATCCGGACAAACAGAATAATGAATAAATCCACCCGAAACTGCAGACAATCAAGACTCGTAAAATGGCAAATCTGCTGAATAAAGTACTCGGATAATCCAAATTTGTCCGAAGAAGGTAATCTAAGATCGTCTGCATCCCAACATCGCAGAAGCTATTGGCTGATACAGACTCGAAAATGAATAGAGGCTTCGAACTCCAACCGACCAGTGTACGTGCATGGAGTAGACTATAATATACTACCTTGCAGGCACACAGGGTAAACTTTGTATGTAGTCTTAGCGGGTCACCAGCTAGCCTGTGTGCCCGGCCAGGCCGGCCTCAATTCGTCGGGCAAAGATCATTAGCCGCTATACCCTGTCCGTCCAGATGCTAATGTATTTAGAAGTCTATGCTCTACCTCCATCTCGACCGACGACCCTTAATGAATGCCAGAGACCTACCAGACTACCCTCGAGTGCACGGTGGTCGTAATGAATATAATGATATCAACAGGGCATCAGATCATAGCCCATTTGAATCGCCGCCGAAGTTCACTGAGTTCGACGATCAGTGGATTCCGCCCGTTGAAGTCGACAGCGCCTTCCGTCGACAAGCGAAGACACCAGGCCCTCGAGAGGTCTGGGGTGCCGTTATTCACACCTCCAGCAGCTGTGAAAAGGCCTTTGATCCGGGTCCACCTCACCGACCGCGCGCCGATAAGACGTCGTTAACCCCACCCGCTGCAGTTCCCCGACGCTGCAAGAAGAAGACGCCTCCACTCCGCCACCCTCCTCAGCGGATGTCTGTGCCTGTCATTAACTGCTTCTCGCCCGGGGTGTCATGCTATACTCGGTAGATACGGCGACCTAAGAAGCCCCACAGAGACTTTCAATTAGCTGTGTTCTTTATATAAGATAACTGTACTTTAAAAGAAGAGGCGTGATACAGAGACAGAGTCATAGCAGAGACTTTCAGTTAAGGCGATCGTTAAACTATGCTCTCTAGATTTAGATTGGACCCATTGAAACTGAACTTTCTTCGGACACTCTCAGTGAATATTAACGCCTTATGTATAGTAGATTCAGCTATATTTGGATTGTAAAGGAGCATCTAAATTGGAGGCGAGATGTGACGTGATTGGCTGGACAATACGTAGACACGCATTAGACACGCCCACTTGACCGACGGACAGACAGACTGAGACTTAGACTCGTCACTTGCTCCCGAGACGCAGAGAAGGCCAGACTCGAGATAGAATACGCTGTAACTCTTATAATAAATACTGATATATACGTAGAATAAATCAAGTGTTATATTACGTAATGAGACCAACATCATTACGTTACATAGATTCGATTAGATTAGATTAGATTAGATTAGATCGGTAATGGGAGTCTGCGGTCTCGTCCTACTATCTGTGAACCATTTAGTAATGTGACAACGCTAACGATTTCCTTTCAATGTTCTACTACTTGCCGCGATTGACGAAACACAGCGCCGTCTGGTGAATGAGCTGTCACTACAGTTTGACGTCTAGCTTCCAGATCCGTTGGGGCCAAGTTCGAATGACAGAAGCTGAACAATGTCACCAGGTGGCGATGACCCGCGGTTTGGATGCATTATGATTAAACAAATTAAACTCTGATACTCTGAATATCTGTGAGCTATCGACGGGAATCCGTTGGTTGGTTCCACGAGTTGGGCCCATCATTGGTGGCTGTCCTAGCTTATATCTATATATACCTTGCATTGTTTTGCTAACTGATGTAATATTTCGTTCGTAGTGACACTAAGCATCATAATAGGCTAGCGCAGAGAGAGCCTCTGAGTAGGTATCTGAAGAGGCGCTATATAAATTTTCAGAATGAATAAACCAACATTCGCTACAGATTTTTACAACTATTTTCAGATTTACGTAAATTTCAGTCAGAAAGGTTGACCCGCATGACCTTACCTTGCCCACACCTCGCCCTCATCCCACCTCATATCACCCTACCTGACCACCCCACACCTCACCCCACTCCACCTCACCCCACTGATGAAAGACGACGACAGAAAAAAACAAGACAACAGGATAAACACCAAGAAGAACGAGGACGAATTCATTCATTCAAAAATTTATATAGCGCCCCTTCAAGGTAAGTACTCGGAAGCGCTTGGATAACCAACTGACAGGGTTCTACAAGTCCCTCAAGTCTTTTTCTTTAGTCGTGGCTGAGCCGGGAGCGCTCCTGAGTAGTTTCTTGAAGGGGCGCTATATAAATGCTCTGAATGAATGAATGAATGAATGAATGAATGAATGAATGAATGAACCACAAGAAGCACAGCGATCACGAGGGAACAAAGAAACCGAAAGCAACACACTTCTACAAACACTTGTAGCATAGTTTACGCAATCCCTCAATAGCATTCACCTATCCTGCATTTAACCAAGGCAAGGGAGGAGGGCAAACCCAACTCCGCTGCCCGAGCCCAGGAAAAAAGCCTACCTCCAGTCAGTGGCAGTCACCTATCCGGGGTTTCCTGATTGGGTAGCCGGCTGCCAGCTTACCTGCACTTGGACCATATAGCTTAGCACAGTGCTTCCCAAAGTGGTGGTCCGCAAAGTGAGTAAAAAAACTGGTCAAATTGTCTTGGAATCAAGAAATGGCTATTATATTTTTTTAAATCATAACAAAAAACATTTATTACTAAATAAGGCTAGAATTAAAAGGGCAACAGAGTCATAGAATTGACTGAACATGCATTTTTATCAATTTTAATATTTTAATACACATTTGAGGAATTTATTCTAGATGATCGAAAAAGAGAAATAACTACATATATTTTGGCATTGGTCCTCCTGCTGTGAGAAAATTCGTGCCGGTCCGTGATACTGAAAGTTAATTCCTGCCGGTCCGCGACAATAAAAAGTTTGGGAAGCACATTGTATAATGTATAATTATGTAGGCCTACTTTGTTCTTTGTTATGTTCTGTTATGTGCTTTGTTGCGCCAGTCATTGTAGATATGCGGATTTGCGGATTGATTTATCCTTAGGGTTGTCCTGTTGACGACCAGGGACGTAACTAGCCCCCGAAACAAAGCTGAAGCCCCCAAAACGAATCAAGCCCCCGGCTCCACTATAGGTTCCGGCTACCGCAGTGGCCATGTTCAAGGCTTAAAGCCCCCCCCCAACGAGAAGTTCTAGTTACGTCACTGTTGACAACATCAAGGGATTAACTTTGAAATTTCTGTATCATCTCCGAGTTTGATTATTTTCCATAAGTTATGTTGCTGTTGAGTCAATAAACGGCTATTCATAGTCATAGACCCTATTCATATACATATGACGGCGTCGCTAAATAAATGTGTTTCATCGTAAATCTACAGTAGGCCTAACACGATAATATTTTCGCGGAACATTGTAAACATTCGGTATAGAGAAAACTGTACTAAATTTTCTCCTATTGATGTCAACGATCTTTGTTGCTGTTAAACTCTTTGCAAAACCAACCAATCCACCATGTTCTGTGTGAACAAGCCAATTCGCAAAGTACCATCAATGGAAAATTATTGCATGCCTATTTATTGTCGCGTTTGAGCTACCGTAGGGACTGTCGGGTCGGTCTTGCCAAGTCGTTAATAATTCGTGGGATGGTTAGGCGCCTGCCAAGGCTGTGAGTAGGCTAATGAATATTAATTAAGCAGCAGGGCGAAGCATCGTCATTATCATCATCATAGGCAGCAGCTATAGCACAGGCCGCGAAATGCCTTGAAGCTTTCAGCGAAGCTCTGAGCTTATGCGAGGAACACATAAAAATAGTTTTAAAGATACAGTACACAGACAGACGTACTGACACATCAACACAGACACACAGACACACAGACAACCAGACGGAGACACAGAGAGTCGTAGACGTACTCAGTAGAACCGAAACCGAAACTCTTTTCGCGGGTTCTGTCTGCTTAGTTTCTGTTTTTCATCGAAACTAATTCAGTCGTCTTTCCGTATAAACACTCGCTGCTTCTGTGATGATGTATCACGAGAACGAACGTTATGACGCATGAGGGTTGCGCGTTGGATGCAGAGGTGCAAAAAACCAAAACTTTTTCAAAATGAAAAGTTGTTTTTTGTTTTTTTGTTTTATTTATTTATTTTTTTGTGTGTGTTTTTTTGGAGATTTTCCTATTTCGGATCATAAAACTCATAAAAATGGCGTAATACCGTTGAAATTAATCAGATGCATATAAATGAAATTAACTAGAACAGTAGAACCGTAGAATGTCATAAAACGAAGTTAACAAAGACCATACAACAATTGCCAAGAGAGTTGAAGAGGCGACATTTTTGGCATTTATAATTTAGAAATTTGTAAAAAAACAAAAAAACAAAATTTGAGGTTTTTTTAAAAAAACAAAAAAAAACAAAAAACCAAAAAACCAAGCCTTTAACAGCCCTGGTTGGGTGTCGTTGTGCTTAGGCCCCCAAGCCGCGCCGCTGCGGGTTACTACCTTTGCCATATCACTTGAAACGACCATCTTTTGATGAGACCTCACTAAAAAAAGAGTCAATATACATTATCATAGCAGCGCTATATAAATCATAAGATTAGATTGGATTAGATTTGGTTCTTAGATTAGATTTCGATAACTCCGCCACTGTTAGCTTTCTGACAGTGCCAGTCCCAAGCCTGGATAAAGGAGGAGGGCGACGCTAATGGTCTTTGCTACCACACAGCTAGTCGTTAAACAGAAAAACCACCATTAGATTTCGATGAGATTTGTTTATATTGGGGTCCGTGTTGCGTTGATGCTAAAAGTGGATTAGTAGTGTTAAAAGGTTGCTTTATAGGACGAAAGCTATAGGCGTCAATGATAGCGTTGGTGTTATAGTGCTTGCGTTGCGGTTAGTGTTACGGTGAGGTGCGACGTACTGACAAACCGTTCTCTATTCAAATTGGCGCGAAACGAGAGAGAGTTCTGATTGGCTAGCAACACGACCGCTGGGTGAACGATGCACCGCGGCAGAACCTTCGGTATGAAGCTAAATGAGTTCCGGGCCAGAGGACTCCGATAGACATTCTGATTGGTTCACGTGACCAGAATACAGAAATCTGTTTCTCAACATAGAGCTGCTCTGACTGCTGCCGTTTCGTTCATCAAGATCATGTTATCATTATTACAGTTGTTTACAGGTACATGGGCACAGAGACTGCTGTTTTCCGACTTGCATATAAACTATAGGGCTCACTGTTTTCCCACTTAGTCCTAGGCTACTGATATAGGTCTACTGTTTTCACACTTAGCCTGATATACATGGTCTACTGTTTTCTCACTTGCTGATTATAGGGTCTACTCTTTCCCACTAACTGATATAGGGCCTATTGTTTCCCACTTACTGACATATGCCTACTGTTTCCCACTCACTGATATAGTGTCTACTGTTTCTTATCAAAGTGCTTTGTCTTCGGACACAAAGTTAAAACAAGTTATGGTTTCAGAAATTAATGTCTAGCATTCATTTATACCTATGCATCAACAAGTCTGCCCTTTCTTTTCCCATGCGCAAAACATGGCTGCCCTGCTTTTGGGGATCCCATTTATGTCCAGATTAGGGATCCTTACTTGGATACCGTTGCACCTATGTATTGCATACAGCGTCGGTGATTAAGCTAGCTTCTGTGTGGCTCTAGAAATTTCGAAGACTTACATTTACATTACATAACATTACATTTACATTTCGTACCCATTTGATATTAGTAGGCCTACGTTGTTACAACATTGGGCGGCGCTGAAACCGTCTATTCCCCGGAACCGATTTCGCAGCGCAGAATCAGTCGCCCAAGTTTCTTACTGCCAAAGCTGTGCGGAATCGACTCATATGCCACCACCACCACCACCACCGCCACTTTCAACGCCCGTTTCATGTTGTTTATGCCAGCCAGAGATTACACACCTAGGCACGTACAAGCGATCAGCAGCAACTGATGAAATGCTTTGCCTCTATAGGCCGACAGCCCGAGAAGTCTTTCAGTCCGTTTGCCATACAACAGCCGCCCCCCCTTCCCGCGTAAACAAAAGACCCTGATCATACGGAATTTCAAAGGGGCCGAAACTCCGCCACTG
>JACEVL010000470.1:35000-37500 GCA_020284085.1 Aporrectodea caliginosa
TGTCGTAACTGTATATTGTTCTGAACAATGGTCTTAGTGTCTTTCAGACAAGTTCATTAATAGGGCCTACCTCTCGGTCTCTGTGCCAGATGTTATCCAATGCGCTATGGCCTCCCCCCCCCCATTAGCTAAGCTGCTAATAATCGTATCGCTAGGCATATTATCAGCCGAATAGCATCTTATATTGGCTAGTAGGCCAACAATTAACTTTCTTAATGCTACAGAGCTCTAATGCAGCGATTGTCTACCATTTAATTATGTTATTATTATTATTATTAAATTATTAAATAAATTTGTAACGCGCGCAAGGTCACACCGAAATGTGAATCTGAGATGTGATGATCGAACTTCTAATACAAAATGTTTCAGAAAAGAACAGGTCAACAGGACAAAGAATTTAAAAAAATTAAGCTAAATCAAAACGTGGTGGTGCATTTAGATACGTAGAAAAGTGTAAAATTCTAAATTATTATAACTCACCATGGCACTAAGAAATTTCCCGTTGCTGGTTACCGAAATAAAATATTACGCCAAATAGCACTTAAGCTAATAATCCGAATTCTCCCCAGAGATTGTCTGTAGGCCTATAGACTGCCTTCTGTAGGTGTCGAGAATTTCTGTTGATGTTGAATGTTGATGCTTAATTATTACAGTTACTCTCAACACGTACTAGTCAAGAAACAGTAAAATTTCCTAGTCTGTGATTATTATGAATATCACATTCAGCATCCAGTTACGCCCCAACACTATACGACTGCACCTCTATAGCACGGAAAGGCTGCAGTTTTACAGCACACAGTCCACTATAGCTGCTCTTATCCATTACAGGGATCTGCTGGCCGGAAATCTAATAGGAAACATCTGTTATTAGCTTCATTAGCTTTACAGATGGACCATGCACTGTTTGAAGATTGAGGTAGCCTACCTCATGGAGTACTATTTCGGTATCCCCGCCTGCCCCAACTGTGCACAGCAAGTGTCTAACGAGTCGTTAGATATTTGCTACAAGGCTACCTTAATCATCTGTCGCCTACATCACCTTCAATGCCAAGCCGAAAACCCCCCGTCATGAGGGGTTCGGCTTGGCATCTTCAATAAGCGTGACCTGAAGTGATAAGAAGTGCGTTCAGCCTCTGAGTTGGAGGGATCCTTGGGTGTATTGGTCCGAGATAACATGTGTTTTCGATATCATGTATGATACATATATGCTAATTTTCATACTGCAGGCCGTTATATCAACGGAAATCAACAACCCCCCCAGTTTATGTCCAAAAACGTCAAACCCCCACTTCTCAAATCGGTGGGAGATCGTTCGCCCAACCCCCCCCATTGGTAGACGCCACTGAACTTGTGGCCCTTGACAAGCGAAACTTCTTTAAGTGAAACCTGAGTGCAGTGTTTTTACTTCCGGAGTATTTGGGATTAATGCGGAGGCGAATTGAAGACAGCAATAATTCATTAACATATGGAATAATGAACCCAGTATTGCTGGGGGCGTGGGGGTCATCCCTAGCTCTTCATATAACCACTCCAGCTAAGTTACGAAAAAATATTGAAGAGGTCTTGACCCCCAACAGCTCATTTATTTCGTGTGCAACATGTTAACATCAGATTTTATACCTGCGTTTGTATACTGAGGTAATCTGTAACAGTTTTGACCCCAGTTCCTTTTTTACAACTAAAGCACTGACTGAACCCTCTGCGAAGCTTTCTGTAGTTGGTGGTTTTATCGTTGGTGAGGCATGGCATATGGTTGGTTAGACGCTCGCCTGGTAACGCATAGGGTACGGGTTCGAACTTCGAACTTATCCTGCGACGGTAATAGTAGTAGTAGTAATAATAATAAAAGAAGAAGAAGAAGAAGGAGGAGGAGAACGAGAAGGAGAAGGAGAAGAAGGAGAAGAAGAAGGAGAAGGAGCAGGAGGAGGAGGAGGAGAAAGAGAAAGAGAAGGAGAAGGAGAAGGAGAAGGAGAAAAAGAAGGAGAAGGAGAAGGAGAAGGAGGAGGAGAAGAAGGAGGAGGAGGAGGAGGAGGAGAAGGAGAAGAAGAGGAATAGTAATAAAATAATAGTAATAAAATGATAGTAATAAAATAATAGTAATAGAACAATAATAATAAAATCAAATTAATACTTTAGCCATACCATGGTTCTTTTGTTTTCTCCGGGTAATTCTTTTAATTCCCGAGAGGGATCACATAGGTACCTCAGGCAAAAACTAATAATAATCGTTATCATTTACTTTCATCGTCATTATCGTTCTTATCGTCGTCATCATCATCACCACCAGCAGCAGCAGATCATCATCATCATCATCATCATCATCATCATCATCATCATCATCATCATCATCATCATCATCATCATCATCATCATCATCATCACCATCACCATCATCACCATCACCATCACCATCACCATCACCATCACCATCATCATCATCATCATCATCATCATCATCATCATCATCATCATCATCATCATAACCTAAGCTGCCGAATCT
>JACEVL010000470.1:45000-90000 GCA_020284085.1 Aporrectodea caliginosa
TTGTCATTGTTATTTTCCGAGGTATATTTGAACCCTCTGAATTACAGAACTTAGGGAGCATTGCTCTGGAATGGTTATTGCAGATGGTTTATTATTATTATTATTTCAGGATTTCAAACATTATGGATACCGTAGCATTTTTATGGGATTGCTATTATATTTTATTGTTAGGCCCCTATTATTATTTTTCCTGACGTGTATATGATCCATTGGTATTGCCAATACTGATGGAGTTGGTCTGGAATGGGTAGTCTTCGCAGATGGTTTTATTGTTGGTAATGGTGTTAGAAAAAAGCGACTGCATTGAAGCGCTGGATAAGTGGATATGCTTCGATAAGCGCTGAAAGAGGAAAGTAGTCTCTCTGCTATCTCCTTGACAATCCATCGTTTATTTCTTTAGTTATTTAATTATTTTCTATTTGTTTGTTATTATTATTATTATGTCTTAGATGGCCTGTACTAGTATAAAATTATAAATAATTGATGTTAATATAATCATTCATGAGAATAGTGGAAATAATAACTGTTATTGCTATATATGATGCTGTTTATTATGTCATAGTTACAATACATTAGGCATGCATTACATACTAATTTGCTTGCTTACATACTTCTTAGCTTACGTACAGAAACATAAAATAATCGTAATTGTAAACGTAAAATTCCTAAAGCGTTACTCTATAGCTAAGCGCAGGGCACCAGCTTATTCACGAGCGCTGCGTCGTATCAGACGGGTTGTTCAGAGATCGATGTCCAGTGGAGGTCCGAGTCAGGTTGCCAGTGAGACCAGAGAGAGACCAGAGAGAGGAGCTGCTGATGGTTTCGCCGATGACAAGAAAGCTGGAAATGCGGAGGATCGGATGGATAAGCGGAGGAATTCTTGAAGAGGTCAGACATCAATTTGGAGTGAAAAGCCTGTGGGTGATAAATAGAGGAGCCTGAGGCAAATCGTAGACTAATGGTAGTTTTAAGCTCCAAATTCTAAAGCGCCACTCGAAAGCCAGGCGCAGGGCACCAGCTTATTCACGAGCGCAACCGACGACAGATGAGCGACGGTAGCACTAGCGGTGTTCGTGGAGAAACTGAGAATTTGTGGCTAAGTTCAGATCAATAATGGGATCAGACGCTTTGTTGCTTTGTCCAGTCATTGTTGTTGTTGTTGTTGTTGTTGAAATCTTTATTGTAGCAACAGCAAACAACTAATTATATTCGTTTATTGAGAAAGACATCTCTAATTGGCACACCGCAATCAGTTATAACAATGTCAAAGAGTTCATAGAAAATAATAGGTGTTTGTTTTACTCATTGCGTAGTTAGCGGACCGTAATGTTCAAATGAGGAATGGACAATTGGACATAGTCATTGAACACTAGCATAGAGGACTCTAGGTATGAAGTTTTTATTGTCTTTGAGGGGCAGCTCAAACGGGTGCTAACTAACAGTGAAACACTCTTTCAAACTGAAAAACGAACAGCATATAGCAACTGCACAAATGGAGTAGAAACATTAGTGGCTAAGTTCAGAAAAAATGGTAACTACCTTTGCCTTGCCGCCCTTACCGTACCTTACCTTGTCTACTTAACTTTCAACTACGTTGCTTTACGGAAAAGGCGCTACAACAGGATACGTCGAAATGTCTTGATAAAAACACTCACCTTACAATACCTAACTTTCACTGGTCTTGTTCTATTTTATTAATTCAGTTTGAACTAGGTAGGCCTAATCCTTGTTGAATAGGAGTAGGCCCTAATGAAAGACGTCTTAAATTTTTATTAGATTGTCTATTCTTTGGCCTGGGCGTTTGATTTCGGGGTCGCAGTGTGAATAGGTCAACTGAGGTCGGAAGCTCTGAGCTGGAACACCTGTGGTCTTTAAATCCGTCTTCATTGCAATGCGTTCATGGAGCCTAGTCTGCGTCTGCATGTGTGTGTGTGTCTGTGTGTGTGTGTGTGTGTCTGTGTGTGTGTGTGTCTGTGTGTGGCTCAGGCCTTACCATATGGCGAGGCCTTATGTATTTGTCTGACGTAGTTGTCTGTAATTGTTGCTCCTATGGACCAATGGATCGTTGCATTGACTGACTGAGTGGCTGATCGGCTGGCTTATTGACTGACTGACTGGCTGGCTGACCGACTGGCTTACTGACTGACTGGCTGATCGGCTGGTTTACTGACTGACTGACTGGTTTACTGAATGGCTGGCTTACTGACTAACTGACTAACTGACTGAATGACTGACTGACTGATCGACTGATTGGCTGACTGAATGACTGGCTGACTGGCCTACTGGCTGATTGACTAACTGACGGTTAGTCGACTGGCTGACTGACCGGCTGATTGACTGACTGACTGGCCGACTGACTGGCCTTGCTGGTTAATAACAGACTGAAAACGAACCGACAGAATTGATTTAAACAGGTTGGAACACGAGTCCAGTGCACATGCACCGATTAAGAACAGACTCCGACCATAATATCAGAAAGCATATCAAGAGGTTTCTGTTGCTCCTCCATCTTGCAAGTTGCAACCGATTCCTGGTAAAAGAGCAATCATTCGGAGGAGGCGTGACATTGTCCTATAGATTGGATGAAACGGAATGCTCAAAATACACCGGGTCTAGAAATACTATATTTCTAATCAGTGTTTCCGTTAGGGTCTAAGAAGAGGACGTAGAATTTATTTGGACGTAGCTGATGTCTTGTGGCTGTCACTACAAAAACTTCTGGACGTTTTTGACGTTTTTTATGGACGTAAAAACGGCCATTTGGGCGTTAACGGAAACACTGTTTCTAACACTTGGCAAATTCGTCTAAATATTACCAGACCGATATAAAGCAATGGCGGACAGACAGCCAAGTTGTCCGAGGCAGTGAATGTCTTCGGATAGCCTATGGCCAGAGCTGGATCGGTTGGGAACCATTAAGGGATATCAGTGACAGAAAGGTTCTGTCTCGAGTTCTGACAGGCCACTCCTTCAGAGAACCGCTCTGACCACCTGGCCAAGTGTGAGGGGGATTATTGGACCAACTCCTAAATCCGTCAGCACTTTGGTTTTAGTGCATTTCGATGGTTACCCGCGATTACGATTCTAGACTGTCAATTTGTCCGGCTTCATAATGTCTGGGATATATTCTATCCAGATAAACATGGAATGCCGCCGGTGGGTGAAACGTGCCGTAGTATATATACGCCCATTGGGGAGGTGCCAAGTATGGGTGAGCTGGATAAGGGATTGGGGAGATATAGTCCTGCACCTATGGTGATTTGCTAGCGAGTTACCAAACTGTTCGATAAGTCGTATCCAGAAATTGCCCGATAAGCGTTCGGCGTGTGCGTTTGTCTTAAAAATAATATATACTGTCAGATTCGCATCTTAGGCTTATCTCGTTTCTCGCATCTGATTTATCGCTCTGTGGCCGTTAAAACGGTCTAAGGTTTTATGGTCTAGTTTATGCCTAGCAGGAGGAATATAGCGGCTTATTGAGTACAGTTTCTCTAACACCTTATTAATGTAACGCCGTTGATATCGTGCTACCACATTTTGTCCTTGGTTTTGATATGTGTCAGAGTTAATTGGTTTTGTAAGCTTATCACTTGGAGTCTTAGAGGGATGCACGTAGTGACTGTTCGGTTTCGGCCACTCAGCCTATCATTCGCGAGATGGCGCGTTGGTAAAATGAGATTTAGGACGTGATGGGCGCCTTGCATGGCCGCTGTATACAGTTAAATTCGACTCTTGTAATGACTTGTTATCGTCCGTTCATACTGATTTTTAATCATCCTGCGTTGTGTCAGTTTGAAATTAAACGAAGATTATTTTAAACAACCAGACTTCTTCAATTGGCAACTGTGGTTCCAGCTGGAACAGACCATTGAATGGTGTCATGCCACAAATAGCTCATAAAACATTTCCGCTCATCTTAATTAAGACGCACCTTTTTTAGAATTGTAAGAGGTAAAGTTGACTTCATGAATGACTTAACTTCTTCTTCTAAAAATCATCCGTTGGGCATCAAGCGAAAGAAGTCCAGTTTATTACAATCTTCAAAACGTATAGGATTTTTTAGTATCGCCACCTACCGAAACGAACTGAATCAAATTAGCGTAACGGGCAGGGCTGCCAACAGAAATTCCGGGCCCCTAGGCAGAGCAGTCACGGGCCCCTAACTATCCTTAGACTTTATGAGAAAATTTAAAAAAAACTGAAATAATAATAGTGCTGGTTCAACCATACATACTTATATTTATATATGCAATTATTGTAGTTAAGTGTCCGAAATATTATATTTTAAAAGGCATAAATCATAAACTATATATAACTGATTATAATATTTTTCATACGTTGATTTGCTGGGCCCAGCCCGGGCCCCTAAAAGTCGCCGGGCCCCTGGGTTTTTGCCCCCCACCTGCCCCCTCTCGGCGGGCCTGGTAACGGGAAAGCTCACTTCATGAGATCCTTCACTTCTTCTGCCATCATATTGTTAATGCTTATGCTACCATTCTGAAGGGTCTGTGTTGATTCATTGCAAACTAGTTTGCTAAAGAAATCACAGTTCCTAATGAGCCATGGCTTGGGTCCGTTTCTTAGCACTGCCATTTTAACAGTTGGCCATTGCATTAAATGAGATTTATCGTTAGTAAATGTCCTATTTATATTAAGGAAAACTAGATTACCCTGTTTCTCACGTAATTGTCCCGAGTAGTCGGTGAGTCCATCGCGGCGGAAAACTGGTAGTGAGAAGCCGCGAAGGATTGGAAAAAGATGAATGTGTATGGCGGGAAACAAATGTGCGGATGTGTATACACGACTCTAGGGGTGTATTTATAGAGCTGGCAAGTGAGGAAGAGATATAGAGACTGATTGCTCCAGACGCTAGTTCTACCGAGGCTTTTCCAGGCAGCCCCCCTTGGATGAATCAGCAACAGTTGTGTTGCTTTGCTTCAATATTATAGCTGGTTTAGTACAGCCGTCCACGAAACATGCCACGCGCCAACCACAGGCTCCGCTAACGATACGGCTGCTATCCCTCTGAGCGCTATGCGTTTTGGGCCTTAACAAATATTTCTTCCGATGAACGTGATCGAAAATTTATATTTTAGCGCACTCGTAAACAAAATATGCAATATTGACCAGGGCATTCATGCTGCGGTGTAAATAATTACTTAAGAGCTGCAGAGGTTAAATTGTTCATCTAGAGGTGGCGCATCTCCAAATCTTTACAGATCTAAAACTTAAGCCTATCTGGCGAATCTGTAACCGATATATTCACTATTTGCTATTCGGATAAGTATTAAAATGTTTCTAACACTATGCATATGGTCGATTGTTGGAACAGAAACACATTTACATGTAGGTGACGTGTCTACTCTTAGTTGGCGGGTCTCAAAATCCGAGGTTCTGGATCTTAGATCCGGCTGAATCCGGCTGAATTGAACCACTGCAGGTTGACAGTCTTAGCGAGGAACAAAAACATCCAAGATTATTTGTGTGCTGCTCCACTCGACGTGACATGGGAGATGGCACATAACCGTTTGGATGAAATACCTATGCAACCACTAACCCGATATTTTCAGCAGTTATTTCTTTGCAATGTGGTATTTCAAGGTGCATGTCATTGCAGCTTGAACGGTTTTCCTGGCGCCAGATAAAGTCCGTATACATTCTGATGTTTTTATGTCTTTGTGCTTCGGTGTGCCATATCAGCTTTGCAATCTCTGAAGACTTTATTCGCACCAATCGATCCTTGCTTCAGTGATGCCAGGCGACTTTATGTGACAGGAAGATTGATCGTTTCTCTATATAGACCTGACTCAGGCTTTCCCAGCTTCAAAGGGAAATGAAATGCAAATCAGATTAAAGGGTCTTGGAAGCATCTACTAAGGCACAGTTGATCTTTACTTATTACAAGAAAACCAAACACGATCATGTTAGTATAATCGATTTGCTGTCTAGGAAAAAGAAAATGCTGCTGTTGGGATAGGCCCTACGGTTTTATGCCGGGCATCTGTTTGCCTCAAGTTAAACCTTTTTGGGGTATAGCCTACCGCTTATATCCAGTTTGCTTTATATTCAGCCTTTTTGGGGTACCGTTTGCACCCAGTTTGCATTATGTCCAGTGTTCTGGGTTACCGTTTGCAAGTAGTTTGCTTTATGTTAAAGCTTGTTTCTTTGTCAATTTATTTGGAATCAATACACGAAGATGAACGAAAATGTCAGAACGTGTCTTTATTAGGCACTATAGTTGATCTTGCCTTTGTGGACAAAATCAAAACAACTTCCTTCATTTTATGCTAGAGAGAGTTTTCATTAAATTCTTAATTGCATTCCTTTCCTTTTCTAACGAAGCTGTGTAATTACTAATTTCAGTTCGTTAGAGAGGAACTAATCTGATGGCTACGAAGTGTTCTGTGACGTTTTTACTAGGGCTATATGAAATGTAATTTGATGTGACAAAACAGTTTTATAGCGCCTTTCCATAACTCTCAAAAAACCGCAGCAAGACCAGTTTGTAATAGTATTTCTTCATTCATTGCATGGATTTATATAGCACCCCTTGGATTTATATAGCACCCCTTCAAGGTAACTAGGCTACTCAGAGGCGCTCCTGACCCTTGGCAGGCGTGGCTGAAAAGAACAGTCTTAAGATGGAAATAAAAGATATCAGTAGAATAGTTGTATAGTATTTGGTAACTATTTATTCTATTCAATTACAAAAGCAGAATTGTTTTTCTTGAGGATTTGTTCGCTATCAGGCAAATTGTCTTTAAAGATGATATTCTTATCTTTCGATCTTTTTCTATCTAAATACTAGGCCCTATATATTTTTGGATATGAAAAATTTGATTCATATCTTCCTCGGCTGAATGTAACCTTCAATATTCTCTCCGATTTGCATAGGCAATTTGTTCTAGTCTAAACCAATGCAGCTTTTTAAATCAGATTATATATGCAGATAGCACTTTCATTTGCAGAGTTTGTTGTTCAGTTTCGCTTCTAAAATAGGAAATGCTGTATACCGACAGAATTTCGAGAACCAAGCCGTATTAAACCTGCACATGACATACTGATGGACATCCTTGCATCCGGTAATGACTGTCCATTCTAGGTTTCATGTAATTTGACTAATCTTGACTCCAATAGGGTTTCCGCGGAAAGGGCATCAAATATTTATGTGGTTTTCGAGTCATGGACCCAAACAGACGATGTCATGTTTTAATTATTTGGGAGAAAAAAAGAGAGGCTGTTAGCGAGAGGCTGCATGGTCCAAGCGATACAAGGATTATTACATCAATCAAATAGTGTCTATGAGAATGATAGTTTGATTGAATTCAATGAATAATCCGTTCCCAGTTCAACATGGAGAGGATTATTGACTGCGCTTTAAAAATATAAGACTACAAGCTAGTAATTAAATTGTGAAATTACCAGCCAGCGGTGTGCATATTACTTCCCTAACTACCACTCCCAAAACCAACTACCACTTCCACAGCCAACTACCACTTCCACAACCAACTACCACTTCCAAAGCCAACTAGCCTACCACTTCCACAACCGGTCGGTCGGTTTATCAGAGATTAATTTCTCGGATCTTTACTGCGGGTGGCTCGGTCGCAATATAAACGTGGAGTACAATACAATACAACACAATACAACTGGGGCGCGGTGGTGTAGGGTATGTTCGGTGCCTTGCAGCCAGAGGGTTGCGGGTTCGAATCCACCTCAAAAGCCGCCGCGTAGGGACCCTGGGCAAGTACCACTTCCTCAGCCAACTACGACTGCGCTTCAGCCAACTACCATTTCCGCCAGTAGTCAGCCAACTACCACGTTCAAATACAATACAATCCACAGCCAACTACCACTTCCACAACCAACTACCACTTCCACAGCCAACTACCACTTTACCAGTCAACTACCACTTCCACAGCCAACTACCACTTTACCAGTCAACTACCACTTCCACAGCCAACTACCACTTTACCAGTCAACTACCACTTCCACAGCCAACTACCACTTAACTTCCACAGCCAAGTGAGCCAACTACCACTTCCACAGCCAACTACCACTTACCCAGCCAAGTGAGCCAACTACCACTTCCACAGCCAACTACCACTTCCTCAGCCAACTACCTCTTCCTCAGCCAATTATCTAACCCCGGCTGACTTGGCCAAATTTAAGACACAATGCATCGGCGTTGCCCTTTACGAACTTTGCAGGCAGATGCCTGGGGTCATTGCAGTCAGTTAAGGGTTGATGAAACACATTTAACCCCAGCCAGGAAAAAGCTACAGTGGATGGCATTGTTATTGAATTAGTTTTTCCCCAAAGCATCTTTGGAAATTGACTGGTAGTGATGGCACTCCCAATCACAACTGGTAATACTGGCTCTACATAATTACACTATTAACTTAGTATATATAACTACAACTTGCATCATAAATACAACCAAAACTAATACTAATAATAATTATAAATAGTAGCTTAATATTGATAAAAGGATGATAATGACAGCTATGATGATGTTAATAATTACTAATAATAATAATAATAATAATAATAATAATGTTATTAATTTATGAATTTATCTTCTCTGCGCATTGCTTTACATAGGCCAAACATGCTGCACAGCACTTTAGGGTAGAAAATAATATATAATTAAAAAGTACTTCCAGCCCTAATAGCGCACCATTAAATGATAATAGCGCTCGTAAATAAGCTGGTGCTGTGCGCTTAGCTTTGAGTTTACGATTACACACTGTTCACGAACACGGAAAATTGATGAGTGTCTCATAAACTGTTGCGTTAGAAATGATGAAAATATCCATAAAAACAGTGAAACAAAAGTACGACAAAGGTCAACGTATAGATTGTCGTTCAACAACTGAAAGTCGACATTTAAATGACATCCGCGGCATGTTGCACACCTGCGCAGCTGTCAAATGGATGGGAACAGCACGATGTAATGAGATGCGACATGCTGTCACTATTGAACGGATCTGACTCTACACGGGAATTTACATCGTGTGCTTGGATATGATGTAATGTAGGGTTATTAGACATTTATATAGAGCCTTTTCGATGAAGGTGCAGCTTGTTTTCATGCATTTAAAATCTAACAGCGTTATATGCGCAGTGCATTGGTGAGGTATTTAAAAGGCACCATGTCGAGTTTCATGATTCATACCTACCTACATATGTACATGCATACCTGCATACATAGGCTACTTACATACATACATACTTACATACATACATGCTTACATACATGCATACATACATACCTACGTACATACATACATACATGCATGCATACATACATAAATACATACATGCATACATTCATGTATGCATACATGTATACATACATAAAGTCGCACACACACGTGTATGCATACATGCATGCATACATACATACATAAAGTCATGCATACATGCACATACGTCTGGTATTTCATGGACAGTCAACCTCTATAGTATACGACGAAGCAAGATGCTATTTCATTACTATGATTATTTTTTTACCCTGAGGTGTCGTGCACCATTGGGTTATATGTAAAATCGATTCACAGAGAAGATAAATGCACACATACGCTGAGTTGGCACCAGATACATGCATACATATTGTACATACATACATAAAAACATGCATTTATATGCAATGTACATACATGTATACATAGATATACATGCATGCATAGATACCGAGACACATGCATAAATACATGTCATACATACATACATAGGCCTACATACATACATACATACATACATACATACATACATACATACATACATACATACATACATACATACATACATATATGCACACAGACATACATATGTA
Source organism: Aporrectodea caliginosa (assembly GCA_020284085.1). Classification (NCBI taxonomy): domain Eukaryota; kingdom Metazoa; phylum Annelida; class Clitellata; order Crassiclitellata; family Lumbricidae; genus Aporrectodea; species Aporrectodea caliginosa. The sequence continues at coordinate 54,839 of JACEVL010000470.1, forward strand.
CATACATACATGAAAACGTATATGTCTTGTGAGTGGAATCTTACCTGGTGACGAAGAAGTTGATTGAATGCATGCCATTATTGGCTAAAATGTCAACTTGTTACCTGTAAAGGTAAAAAAAGATATAGGTAATCACTTTGATCACACACCTCTGTCTAAACGACCCATAATCCAATTAGCTGAAGCACCGACACCTTTTTACCTCAGTTACCTCAGGACTGACCTTTTTCTATTTCTTTTGACCAGTTCCGTCAGCGCCTGAAAACCTCTCTTTACCAGTGAAGACACTGGCCCGGGTCGGGAGCGTCTCTGTTTTTGAGTGGCGCTATATAAATACTGGATTATGATTACGATTTTTAAATCTCGGTAACTGCTTTGTTTTGCGTTGGAACTGACCCATCCTAAAAGAATGGATGGCTGAGTTGGCACCTAATATTTCTAGGACAGTCAGCCGCGTCAAAACCAGCTGCGCTCAATGGTACTTGACTTTACTGCACATCTCAGCAGTGTGTTCACAACACTAAGCCCCACGACAGAATGCGAGCCAATTATAATACTAATAAATAATGAACACTTATATAGCGCCTCTGTATTATTACCAAAAAATACCCAAGGCGGCAAAGATGGTCAATGTGCAAGTAACATTCAGGCGGAATCTGGTCGAAAGTTTTTTTATCAATAGCCGAATGCACACGTTATGAGATGCTGGCTCAACAAAAACAAGCAGTAAATATCAGGTCAACATCCAGAAGATCGGTTTCCAGCTTGTGTTTCAAAAGTTCAGATTCTGCGTAGCCACAAGCTGTTGAATTAAAGTTGATTGATGTTCAGATTAACTGTCCAGCCATGTAAAGAAGAATGGATCTGTATTTGTGCCAGTGCATATTTTAACAGGTTTGGACTACTGGGACAAAGTCTGTTATTCTACTTTCAATGTTATTTGAAACTATCATTGAAAGTAGAGTATTACATGGGACAAATCACTCAAACTACTGGGACAAATTCTGAAACTACTGGGGTAAATCCTAATACTACTGGGACATTTGTCCAAGTAGTTATACAGTTAAAATGTGCACTGCTTTGTGCAGCTGTGTCGCGTTGGGAGACTTGGGACTTAAGCTCACTCCGCCGATGCATAGGCTATCACGACCTTGACGATTTTGATAAGGAAAAATATTTACCCTGCAGCTATTATTATGTGCCTTCGGAGCGAACACTAGCGCTAACAGTTGTCTAGATACAGTGGCGTACGGAGCTTAAATGCCGCCCGGGGCGACGGCCCAAAATGCCGCGCCGCGCACTTAATTTTGGAAATTTTCGGAAAATTTTCTTTATTACTTCCGCTAAAATTTCTGATGACCTTTTTTTTTTGCTTTTCCCCTCTTATACTATCATTGTCAGAAGCCGCCCTGTCCTCCGACCTCCGCCCGTACCGCCCCCTCATCACGCCACTATTTATGTACTGGATTATTTTTCTTCCTTTCCTTCCTTCTTTGTCTAATTTTATTACTTTCTCTTATACTTTTTCAATTTTTTTCTGCATTCACTCCTTTTATTTTTCTTCAACCCTATTTTGCCGCCCCTGCTCAAGTGCCGCCCGGGGCGACTCGCCCCCCTGCCACCCCCTCGGTACGCCACTTTCTAGATATATAGGCCTATCAGAATAGCGTTATCATGAACTCTAAAATAGCTATAGAGCTACTCAGAAACTAAACACAGACTATAGCCTATATCAGCTTTATTTCGCGCGCGTACGTTTGTTGCGAGCTTGCTACTGGTGACATTTGTAGTCATCTAAGATTCTAAGTGTTACGTGCTACATGGTGGCATTTCAGTTTCAGTTTTCAGTTTATTGCTCTCAAATGAATGGTACATGAGATACATGAATAGTTTTTTTGTAGCAACAAGTAATATATTCATTAGAAATAGTTAATAGTAGGCATTTCTTGGTGTCAATGGGTGCCCTGAAGGGAAAGAAGAATCCCGCTAGGTAGGGTGCCTAAATACAAGATAATTAATAAATAATTCTAATTGATAAATAATGATAAATGATAAATGATAAATAATTCTAGGTATCTAAGCGTTAGGCCTGTTACAGTACACGTGCTGCCGAGTGAACATTTTCTACCTAATGACTTAGTTTAACCACCATCCTTTCGAGTAGTGCAGAGAGCGCTATCTATCAATCTCTTGTAGCGGCGATATATAAGCGTTGAAGTTCAATTACGAATTTTGTTCCGAGATGGGCTTCAAGTCAGAGGGGTTAATTGTCCAGCGATATCGAATGAAGCAAAAATCCAATTGCCGGAAGACATGGAAGATGGAAGCAGAAAGAGGAGCTGTTGTCTTCGGTTGAGGGTTGATCACGGTCTGTTTGATATCATAAAAGGTTGGACTCCTTTGATAGGCTGGCGGTGTAGAGTATAGACACCCCAGCCTATCAGGCGAGTCCAACCTTCAGAGGCGAAAATCTGTACATAACTTTGGAGGGGAGGCAGATTTTTTCGGGGTCCGGATTTTGCATTTGGGGGAGACAGATAGGTCCCAGCCAACACTTTGGGGACAGTCCCCCTCTGTCCCCCCCGTGATTTACGCCACTGCCAACCTGTGTCTACACCTCCAGCCAACAACACCTGTAGCGGATTAGCAGAGGAGTAGTCGGAAGTGAAAAAATAAAGTTTAAACCAGGCTGTAGATAAACAATGCTGCACACTGCGAGACATTCTGGTGCCATCTACCTATAAGTTTGTGCAACGATAGCGAGAACTCAGAAGACGCCTTTAACACCGAAATTTCACAATATGAAGCTACAGAACTCCGCCACTGCTCGTAATCTGGCAGTACCAGTCCCAAGCCTGGATGAAGGAGAAGGGCGACGCTAAAGATCTATGTTATCACACAGTGTCGTTAAACTGAAACTACTACCACTAGCCTACTAAGAAGCTACACGCCAGAAAGCTTTTCTAAATAATTATTGTATTTTGTTTTGCTGTGGCACAGCTGCATGTTATCACAAAGATGCAGTCTATAACGTACTCACAATGCAAGACCTGCTGCTTCCAAAACCTTCCCCCAACGTTAGCCAACTGTTTGCATGTGCTTCATAAAATATAAACCGTTCTACTGCTCACTTACTGACAATTCTGGTTTGCTAGCGGCACAATGGACGCAGCCCATCTGTCTGGCGCCTCGCCAATTAATTTTCTGCTTTACATTTTTGTTCATTGTCCGTTCGATCAATTACATTCATTATTGTTTGATGATGTAATGTAAGATAATTACTCATTTGTCACAGCACATCACTCAACAATAGTCCTCGAATATATATAGCCAACCGTTGCATCCATGGGGTTTACCATTATCTGACTAGTGGTGCGTGTGCTGGACTATCAACTATAGAGACTGGGATTCAAATACAACTAGCACATAAGTAAGTAAGTAAGTAAGTAAGTAAGTGAGTGAGTGAGTGAGTGAGTGAGTGAGTGAGTGAGTGAGTGAGTGAGTGAGTGAGTGAGTGAGTGAGTGAGTGAGTGAGTGAGTAAGTAAGTAAGTAAGTAAGTAAGTAAGTAGTTTCCAGTGTTTAACGACATCTTGTGGCTGCCAGGACCGTTGACGTCGCCCTCCTCTCTCCAGGCTTGAGACTGGCACTACACGGCACTATGGCCACGGACTGGAAACGGCGGAGATTATTACCAGCACAAAGATATATTCACATTTCTGTCCACTATCGTTCCCCCTCCCAGCCAACTCGGCTTTAGACTGTTCTACGAATTGCTTTTATGTTCCGTTAATGGTCATTAGCGTATCATGACATCAATGTCTCATTTCGTCAGACTTTAAAGTCCTTTTACGGCTTTACGAGGCAATTACTTTCGTTCTATACAAATGGAAAAAATCGTGTGGTCGCTGGCTGAGAGTTTTACATGGCCAATTTCATTGATAAGCTTGTGGCCTAATTGGCATGATCCGAGATTTCGCTTCAAAGTGACTATTGTGCCTTACAAGTTTTAGATTAGATTAGTTAAAAGGTAGGTTTCCACGCTCACCTTTTTTATTTGAGTTTCTTAAAATTTTACCTTTTTCACTTTCAAATCAATGCCGTGGATCGCGTCGATAGCCTATATCGCAGTTCATATTTTAACTGTATAACTACTGGGACAAATGTCCCAGTAGTTTTAAAATTTGCCCCAGTAGTTTTAGGATTTGTTCCAGGTAATTTACTTTCAATGTTAGTTTCCAATAACATTGAAAGTAGTGTAGCAGACTTTGTCCCAGTAGTCGAAATCCGTAAAAATATGCACTGATATATCGTGTTGAACAATTACAATTGTTCCAGACTTCCAGTTCAATGAACGGCGGTCACTTGCTAGAGGTTTATCAATTTGTAGTAATTGCTTGTTTATTGTTGGGAAATGGTCGATTAAATAGCTAAAAGATGCCTCCAAATTCCAAAGAAAATTTCAACACATTTTAACAAGGACAATTTTCATTTCATTTCATCTCAATTGTTTGAGCTTTTGTAGTTTTGATGGTAATATCAATGTTACGTCATGCCTTTTCCAGGCAGCAGATAGGCCTATTCATCCTTCTATCACATAGTCCTACGTCACGTGATCTTTCGCGTATTCAATGCAAAGGAAGTGCCACAGTCAATATCCGCCATGTTTGTACTCTCTCAGCTCGTCATATTCTCGCAGAAATTATGTTCCTGGCCTGCGGGGTGTTTGGCCGCGTTTCGAGGGCAAGCGTGACCGAAGGGTGACGGCGGCGGCGGTGGGGGTCTGCCTCCTGTGCCCCAGATCCAATCCATTAGCCAACCAGCTAGCCGTCGGCCGGATCAGAACGCAAAATGGATCGGCGGTCGGCGTTGACCATTAGCCGAGGAGACGGTCGTTCGAAAGCCGGTCGGCGCCGCGTTGAGGCCGTCAATGACTGCTTGCGTATGCACAAGGGCCAGGATAAATCAGAGACTCGAGTCCCTGCTCCCCTCTGTCACCCGAAGGATGTAAATACTGCGACCTACGTGGCCGCCGGCGAGGACGTTTTCCGTCTGTCCATCCAGGCTCTGATTGCTGTGTGGTCGCCGGAATAGCATTGGGGGTTGTCTCTCGGTTCATACGGCCAAGGCAAACAGATGTTCCATTGCCAACTGCGGATTCTGGGCGTGGGGGTTCGAGGGTCGGGTGTCATGGTCACATCTAGACATCTGAATTTATGAGGGCGTGATGGTCACATCTAAGCATCTAAATTATTTTAAATAACTAAACCTAACAATTTAAATAACTAAATCTAACAATTTAAATAACTAAACCTAACAATTTAAATACCGTAAAACGGGGTTACTTTGACCCGAGGGGTGACTTTGGCCCAAATTGAAAAATTAGTTTGTAAAGCTCTGGCCTTCCGTAGTTATCACATCATTTCGACATGTTTTATGTATAACAATAAGTAATCATGTAGCCATTATTTTAACCAAATTTGGGATTTTTCATTGTAAAATTTTTTGAAATTTTCCTGAAATGTTTGTAAGCCTATAAAAACTTCAAATTTGAAGATGTGCAAACTTATTTTTTTGTGAGAAATACCGTTAATAACACCGTGGGTGATAATGTAACTTTTCAATGTAAATTATAAGGGCATGTGTATGGCGCACCGTTTGTTCCACTATGTCACCAATAAATAATTTAAAAATTCAAGCAAAATTTTTGGGGTGACTTTGACCCACAGTATGGGTTCACTTTGGCCCACATTCTAAAGTACTGCAGGTGATGTTTAGAAAAAATATTTTTAAGAATTAATTACCGTGGTAATGTATTTGTAATGTATTTAATGGTCCAATTATGTATAACATGTCTATAGTTTTAATTTTATCCAAAAATTGCCTTAATCTAATCTTTAAACATCTAATAGGACCTTATTTTATCAATGTGTAAGTTGCGTACTTGTCAACTTATTTGTATTAAAGGCAAATTGATTGGTTGATTGCTAAGTTTCACTTTTTAGGATATTTTGACTGGTCGGTGCATACCAATTCGTTTTATAGTCATGCCAAGGTCGTATTAACGTGTTCCTGGAAGTTGGCTAGCAGTAGGCCTATTTGGCTTATTCTAATGACCCTTTGGAAGCAGTCACAAGTGGACGCTGATAATATCACAAAGAGTTGCAGCCTTACATTACAACATCCCTAGATCTATTCTAACAAAAAACCTTAATGGCTAACACTCCAATAAACATGGTGGACCAACAATCTTCAGCAAATATATAATTAAAACATCCTAGTCCTTTACTAGTCTTTCACTAGTAGGGGCCTACCGGTTCAGTACCGTAGTCATTATAAGTGTTAGTTTTATGTTGAGATATTCTTAAAACACATTCTATGGGCCAAAGTCGCCCCAGTAACGGGTTCACTTCGTCTAATTACTGGAAAACCATTGTGGGACAAAGTCACCCCACCTGATGGGGTGAGTTTGGCCCACCCAAAACTTTTTTTAAAAGTGTTAAAATATTATTACCCAAAAATATTTGTCGTATACTTCTTCTCTGTAACCCTATGCACATCTAATAAAATTATTAAGTCAATTATTTTCAATCACAGTATCGGTTTATTATTAAAAACAAGTTTAAAATGGGCCAAAGTAACCCCGTTTTAAGGTAACTAAACCTAACAATTTAAATAACTAAACCTAACATGTAAATTTTGTAAAGGAGCGGCGTTCAGTTTGCTCTTGTTGATTGATTAAACGAAAATAGCCAAATAAAACCACCAAAAATGGCGAAATGTGATTTGCCAAATTTGTTTAATTATTATTTGTTAGTAATTATTACTACAACACCCTGTATCGTCTTCAACCATCCAGGAGTGTTAGCTGCAATTTTGTTCCACCCGGTTTTGTCCAATGATTGGGAAAAAAACTACACCCAGATCACGATCTCTGCCCTATCCCTGATTTACTGTACTTGATTGGCTTCTGGTAAAGGCAGTCTGAGGACAGCCTATTTTCCACTCTCCTCAAATACATTGTTATTCACCTTCACAATAAAAGGACATTACTATTGCAACAAAAACAATGGTGAAAACAGGATAAACGAATGCAACATAGCAACAGAACTAAAATATGGAATTATTAGCACTATGAACATGCAACAGTTGCCTACCATCTAACAATTTCCAATAGCATTGTTGCATGTTATTGTTGCTACGAATGCTACTGTTGTTCAGCATCCGTTCATCCCTGAAGCTGATGATGAAGACACTTATCCAAACAGCTGGGTGTGAAAAACTAAGTTTCTTATCTAGCAAGTGCGTGTTTGAACCTCCCTTGTATTATCAGAAAGAGTTTATCTAAAACCCTCCATGGTTAGGCCTATGTTACAGATACATGAAACCAGGCTGACCTATATCGCTCCCGAACCATGACGATCCAAACCCAGGACTATCATAATCCTGACTATCATGGATCGGGACTGTCATGGATCGGAACCAACCATTTCTTTTCATGTTTTATCTGGACCAACCACTTCCAGATGCATTTTAGTCTGCTTTGTCTTACAGGAGGATAAAAGCTACATAAAAATGTTGTTTCGTTGTTCACTAAACATGACAGTTCAGATCAAAGCCTCTGGCCTCCGATTTCTTCCAGTTAAATGTCAGATGGTGTGTAGAAACACTCCGGCTCAAATAAACATTTGAAGCTGGAATTGGGACCATGCGGAGCGCAGATACTGAGGAAGATGGAGTATAGTTGGGCCGAGTACAGTATTTAGAGTATAGCACCGGTCTGTTTTCCGTGCTAGGTTGATGATGGTGTGCGCAATGGCTGATTGCTTACATATTGAGTTGTTCAGAGCATCTCTTTGTGTGTGATATTCAGGACATGAAGCTTTATGTGAAACTTACCTGGAAAATAGCTAATAGTTGTTTTGTTATAGGTTTCATGTTGTTGCTTCAGACCTATAATTCTTAAGTCGTCTATGTATGTGTGTATGCATGTATCTTTGTATGTATGTACGTATGTATGTATGTATGTATGTATGTATGTATGTACGTTTGTATGTATATATGTATGTATGTATGTATGTATGTATGTATGTATGTATGTATGTATGTATGTTTGTATGCATGTATATATCAGAACACTTGTATATTGCCCTTTAAGTAACTCACACGGGCACTGGAGTCCATAAGCGATTCTCACTATTCGTGCAGTAACTTGGCAGACCTTATAATGCTTATTATAACTATAAACTTCTTATTATAATTCTTGTCTTATAATTACCACATACTTGGGTAGCAATGGCATCGAAATGGGTTTACCTACAAAGCTAAAAATAAATTTGCAGTGGAAAACAATGTTTTATTGTTGAATATATGCGTATGATTGTATAATATGTATACACTATATGTAGGCCTATGAATGTTTATATGTAGCATGTTAAAGGTCATTGAAAGGTGCTATATAAATTCTCTGATTACTAAATAAGTATGTAACGTAGACCTATATGCAATGCCTTTATAAAGTGATTCCCGTGGCACGTGCCACGTAAATGATCTCGTGGTCCGCTTAAGAATGTCCTCCTATTTCAGGGTAAATTGAAGGGATGCAGTGAACTGTAGGGTCGAGTCATGCCGTGATGTGTACCTCCATTTGTCTGATTAATCTAGATCCTGAATCCAGGGCCCCCTTGTCGCTCGAGTTTTTAAGTGTTAGCTCGAAATCAGGATTTGCTGGACTTCAGTCCTGGTTTGTCCGGTTTTTTGGTTGACGTAAGCTCTTTAGCGAAGATCGGCTTAAGAACTGTAGACGACTGTCGTGCGTGAAACTGGGACGTTTTATTGATGGTCTTTGGTAACGTCCGCGGTGTGGAGTCGGTCGTAGAAGCTGCAATTTAATCAGCATTTATGATGCGGATAGTGTAGTGGTTAGCGTGTTGGACTGTCAGGGGGTTCAAATCCCCGCCAGGGCAGAAATTTGGTTCGAGATTTCTGCTCCATCGGCATCGCCAGTCAACCCGACTATAATGAGTACACTGACAGTATACATTGTGGATGGGAGGATGAGATGGTGAGGAGAGGACTGGCCACCCGCCCTCATAGAGCCTACCGAGGCTAAGAAAATGAAGTTGTTAACACTTCATACCCATGGCTGCCTCTCCAGCTAGCTCAATGGACTGCTCTTCTTCTTCTCTCTATGGTGCAGAATTACATTCTCTTGTGATGTGATATAATTAAGCTGCTTATTTATGTTGCTCTACTTTTTGCTCTTCTTTAACAAAGAAGAACAAGAAGTGATCTGCAATGATCTGCATAATTCAGTAAGCAGGGTTTATGGGCTTAAGCTTGACTGTGTACACGAGTGTGATGCAATCTCACCATTTATGTTGCACACACACACACACAGTCACACACACACACACGCACACACAAACACACTCACATGCACATGCTGACTTACATATAATTATAAGAAAAAATGAACATTATTAGAACTACCTGCAAGCACATCGTGAAAGAGAAAGCCTTATAAAGGTTACTTTACTATCGGGTATGGGTAAAGTGTAAACAACATTGAGGTCAATGCGCTTTTAACTTTTGGGCTAATGTAATTATGTAGTTCCAAAAATACGCGGAAATTTACAAAACACTTACGGAATTCTTGTAGATACGCAGGTGCTCTAGCCTCAAACCATTCACCTCTGACCTTCTGACTGGGGCTTGGCACGTATGATCCCTGAGCGATTTTACACTTCAGAGTTCGACTTCACACCTGCGACCATCTGATGAAGCTTTCGCGCTTCATCACCGTACTGCACTGTAGGCTTTGCCCTATGACCCCACCGTGACCCCGGGTGAACTTCAGAGACCGTACGGGATCGTGACCCGTGACATTTGATTTTCTTTTGATAGCTATAGCTATTGATTTGCAGACGTCAGCATGTGATCATTATCAGCATAACAATACAAGAAGAAGCTGACGCTCTAAGCACCGTTGCTTTGTTTACTGCGGTACCATTTTAGCAGCCTTACCAACGCGCTGGAACTTTCTTGCTGCGCTACAATATCAGGTGCCGCCTTGCAATGACTCATGAGACTGTGCTGCCGTGTTATGTGCTTAATTAAATGTAGGGCAACGTTATTTATAAAGACACATTCAGATAGTCTTTTTTCTTTAGTAGTGGCTGGTCTGGGAGCGCTCCTGAGTAGGTTTCTTGAAGGAGCGCTATATAAATTCTCATAATGAATGAATGAATGAATGAATGCATGAATGAATTATAAGGTGGCTAATTGTGTAGTTTGTACAATAGGCCTACGGTTTTCATGCTTGCTGACAATAATGTAATGTAGGCTTAATGTAAGTCTTGGAAAATTTCTCAGCGCTCACAAGCCTCACATAAGCCACTTCAGGGAGACCTGTTTATTCCCAGGTGTTAAACAGTGGTGGTTGAGATTTATACGGTATACCCAGTAACCCTTGTCAAGGATTCAAATTAACCGTCTACTGTTTGTAGTGGGACACTGTGGCAGTGTGGCTGAATGGATAGAGTGTTCGGCCTGTTACGCGTGGAGTACGGGTTCGAGCCTCCTCCAATCAGGCGGTCACTGTGTGTACGGACTTTGAGCAAGTCCTTCACGAACTATTGTTCATCGATATCAATGTTCCGTCGTACGTTGTGTGTGCACTTCGGAGCTCTGATTGATTGATTGATTATTGATTGATTGATTAACTGGTGGTTATGACAGGTCCTGGAAGTGTGGGCAGGCAAGAGGAACAGAAGGGCAGACCCTTAAGCTACCCCTGCCCCCCCAGAGACAGCCATGGGTACTAGACCAATCCCGCTATTCTCATGACACTTGTTAACTGTTGCCAGGATATATATCTCAATAAACGAACACGATGATGATGATGAAGTGTTAACACTTCATTTTCTTAGCCTCGGCATATGAGGGTAGGTGGCCAGTCCTCCCACACCGCCTGATCTTCCCACCGACAGTGTACAGTTGGTGTGCTCATTATAGTTGTGTTGGGTAGGGGGCGCCAGTGGAGCCGAAATCTAAAAATTTCTACCGTGGCGGGTAATTGAACCTCTGACCTCTTGGCTGACAGATCAACACGCTAACCACTACATTATCACTCACATCAGGTAAACAAGGCGCTAAATAAATGGTACTGTTACGGCGCCGAGAGCTTATTTGGATCCGTTGAAGGTAGGCTACATGTATACGGCCTACTTAGAGGCAATCCAGACCTAGCACATGCAGGAAAGAGTGTTTTCAAAACATGGCAATGAATGGGCTTTTGTTCGTCTGTTTATCTTGCTGTACAGTTGTTTGCGCCTTTCATTGTTCACGCATGCCATTCATATGTTTGCTCTTTCGGTTCTTTGTTTGTTCATTAATTTAGTCGTTCGTTCATGAATCAATCTCTTAATTAATTTCTTTGTTCATTGATTTCATTGTTTGTTCTTCCACTGATTAATCTGCTAATTAATTTTTTATTCATTTGATTTAATTGTTTGTTCTAATTAACTGATTCATCTATTAATTAATTTTTTTATTCATTTGATTCAATTGTTTGTCCGTTCATTCTTGTAGTTGTTTGTACATTCATTGATTCATTTTGTAATTAATATTTTTAAATTTTTTTTGTTTAATCATTTGTTCATTAGCGCATTTATTAGTTTGCTCATTCATCTAGTTATTTATTCATGTATTGTTTTTTACTGTGAAATTTTGAATAATTTTCCTTCCTCCAACCGAATTAATTTCCAAAGGGTTCATACCACGGAGTAACAGTGTACAGTTAGTTTCACTGGCTGCCGGTTGTGTTATTTCTTTGTACAGAAAACTGTTTACCAAAATGCTTACTTAAAATGTACTCTGGTTCTGAATCTGGTTCTGTTGCATGTAAACAAGATAACTGGAGGAATTACTGGCTTAGCCGCCACTCGTTGTTTCTATCCCTCGGCCAGAATCTGATTATTAAACCACCTGTATGCTGTGTGCTGCAGCAGCTGCGCCTATAAATAAATGGAGGTTCATAACTACAGAGACCGGGTTGACTGGTGTTCGCTTCAAAGCCTCGATGCACAAGATGAAGCAATGCCTTCTATATTGGGTGTGTGTCTGTCTGTCTGCTTGTCTGTCTGCTTGTCTGTCTATTTGTTTTTGTTTATGTTCATGTGTTTAGGTGTGTGTGCTTGCGTGTTGTTTAGGTATGTGTGTTTGTGAATGTTTGGGTTGGTGTCTATGTGTGTTTGTTTATGCGTCTGTATTTAGGTGTGTGTGTTTGTGTATGTTTGGGTGGGTGTCTATGTTTGTATGTTTATGTGTGTATGTTTAGGTATGTGTGTTTGTGTATGTTTGGGTGGGTGTCTCTGTGTCCTTGTTTATGTGTATGTGTTTAGGTATGTTTGTGTGTATGTTTGGGTGGGTGTCTCTGTGTCCTTGTTTATGTGTCTGTGATTAGGTATGTGTGTTTGTGTATGTTTGGGTTGGTGTCTATGTGCGTTTGGTTGGGCTTTTATTTATGCATGTGTCTTTTTACGTTTGTTTCAAACCAAGATGCCAGTTAAGATGATTAGCAGTATTAACAATATTTCTTATTTGAAATCAGCCAATTTGTTGTATATTTTGTTGCTGGATTATCAATTCTAGAGAAATCAATATTGCTGGGATAGTTTTCAGATCTACATACAGCGATTTCTAATTGAATATGACTGGATAAACTGGAGTATTAATTAAATTAATTTAATTTATTTATGTTGTCATTATATATGCGGAGCCACTTTCTGGCTCATTGAAGATGCGATTTTTACATCTTCACATACCCGGTATATTGTCCTTCAAACTTGCAAATTAACACATTAATGCACATATATAAGTGTGCGCACACACACAGACACAGACACACACAGACACACACACAAACACACACACACATACACACCCACAGTCACACACATAGCCTACACACAAACCTACACACACACACACACACACACACACATGGACACGCGGGCAGGATATCTCTCTTCCCATGATGCAGTCATAGATATCTTGATTTTTGAAAATTTCTGTCAGTTTTTTAGTATCAAATTACTATTATTAATTCAATGTTTTTAAATCATGTGTAGAATGGCTGCTGGGCATGAGCATGCTCACTGTAATGTTATCTTTATCTTGAGTCACTTCCAGAAAACTCAATGGTGACAATGATGACGTTTAGCATCGCAAAATGTCTGCCTTAATTTTATGCCCAAAATTTGTGGATGATTAATTATTTATTTAATTACTCTCTTCATAGTTTGATTGTTTAGTTTTGAAGGGGATGTATGAGAGTGAAAGGAAGGAGGGAAGGAAGGCAGAAGGAGGGATAGAGGGAGAGAGCTCTGAAAAGTGGAGGATAGAAATGGAGAGCTGTGGCAAAATTGTGGACAACGAAGCTTCCAGTCAAAGCGACCATTGATTGCACTATGCATAAGGGTAACACGCTATAGAAGTTATCGTATGTATGTATGTATGTATGTATGTATGTATGTATTTATGTATGTATGTATGTATGTATGTATGTATGTATGTATGTATGCATGTATGTATGTATGTATGTATGTATGTATGTATGTATGTATGTATGTATGTATGTATGTATGTATGTATGTATGTATGTATGTCTGTATGTATTGTATGTATGTATGTTTTTGACCATTTATATAGCGCCTTACAGAACCTCTCGAAGACACTGTTGGTGGAGCAAGTGAATTACTGGTAGATTTGATTGTGTTAGATATTAGAGATGTTGACGATGAATTCAACGCAATGTTTAGCTGGGAAGTATATAGATCGGGATTTTCCGATGAAAAAGAAAATGAGACACAGGAATTTAGCGATAGTGAGCTGAGCAGTTGGCACGAAAGCAGAGCCCGTTCTATGCTTGGAAATGCTATGCAATTCTCGGCTGTGTGGATTAAAGCATTGCTGGAATTCTAGTTCTAGAATTCCTGTGATTCTTGAGATTTGGATATATGCTGCAATCGGATCATTGCACAAATGCACAAGTTGAAGTGGTGCTCGTGTATATATCATGTGTGTATGTTTGTTTGCATTACGTGTACGTATGCGATGTATACGATTGTTAGATTGGTGATGCACATACCATGTGTACAATTCTGGGACTGGTATATATGTATGCTTGTATGTGCATGTCTATATGACCATGTTTATGTATATATATATATATATATGTGTATATATATATAATATCAATATAAACATAGATACATAAACACATTCACAAAGATGTGAATGTGTTTCTGTATGTTTGTGTATATGGATATATCTGTATCAGGGCTTATTCTAAGGATTTTTATTAACTGCACATGAGGTACGAATTGGGCAGTGTTTAATCTACTCCCCTTGCTATCGGGGGGGATTGAGGGTTCGAGGGGGTACCCAACAAAGTTCACGACCGGGGAAGAGTAGTGAGTGTTTTCCAAGCATTAACCATTTTCTCGAGGGGGGGTAGTAACGAGACTTTTCCAATGATTTTCGAGGGGTAGTAACGAAAATTTTCGAGGGGGGTAGTAACCACAGTTTTCTAAGAAAAAACTTCCCCCTGAAGCCTATCCTTGTCCGCGCCCCCCCATGCAAGACTTGTGTATAATTTTGCGCCACCCCTGTCCTGCCCCCCTCGTTACGCCACTGGGTCTGGGGACTGTTGGTTTATACAATTAGGTCTACAAAAATAATTGCACAAAATCTGATTTTGAACTGCACAAATTTCTTTCCCAACTACACACTTTGTGTCTGGCTGCACGCTAGAATAAGCCCTGATCTGTATATTTATTTATGTCAGAGGTGTCAAAGAGCCATTTCTGTTTGGCCGACAGTGTATTTATGGCCCATGGAGACTTGTCTAAAGATTAAACAATTTGAGAATGATAGTTCAAATTTGTCATTTTTAAGGCTTAATGAGTTTTATGTGACTGATAATGAAGATAAAAAAATAAGATTTTTAAACCTAATTTGACTGTTTGTATGCTAAAAAGGCACCATTTAAGACTTAGATTTGCACACATTTTATGGGGATGGGCTCATCGAGCTCCCTCCCAGATCCCTACCCCATTTTGCTCAGGCGCCTTTGGCACCATGGCCAGCCACTTGGTGGAAAATATTGCCACTAGCCTGCCATTAAAAAAGGCTTGACACCACCAGATTTATGTCTACTTGTTTTCTGCATGGCCTGGGTTGAGAGTGCCTCTGGATAAGGATCTTGAAGGGACGCTATATAAATTTTGATTGATTGATCGATTGATTGTTTGGTATGATGAATGCATGTATATATGAATGTATGTGTATAATTATATATGTACATGTATGTTTGTACTGGCATGATGTATGTATGAATGTACGAGAGTATAAGTATGTATGCATGTGTGTGTGTACATATGTTATATGTATGTGTATGTATGTATGCGCATATGTATGGATGAAGATGCATATATGTAGTACATTTTTTAACCTGTCAAATGTACTGCATGTGTGGTAATCCAACTGATCTAAAAAGGTTTGACTTAGATAGGTTTAAAATATATGCAGAAGAACAGATAGTAAAACGATATAAATTTCTGTTTTATACATGCATGTGTATTGTTTGAGAAGACAATGTAGGTAATATTCACGATTTAATGATGATGACTTAATGATCATAATATAATGGAGTGCATGTTTTGTTTGACAGGATTCAACGGCAGGGGTCCAGGTTATCCTACGAGTGGATACAAAGGGATATATTCTCTACTGGAGGGATCAGAACAAGGTTGGTGTATATACATATATACACGGTGATTCAATAAAAAGTAAGCCAAACTTTATAAACAATATTAAAACTTGAACTATATTTTATTAATAATATTTTCAAAATTAAAATATGCACAGACTTACTTTTTTATTTTATTGACTTCCGGTTTATATTTCCTACTCAAAAAGCAGACGATAACACGATAGAAAACATAAACAAGAAACTAGCAATTTCCGAAAAAATGCCTTTAGTAAAGAAGATTTACACACGATAAAAGGTTGGAACATCCAAGAATTACAGCAGCCGTTAATTTCTACCAAAGTTTCCAGAAAAACATTGGACCAGAAGCAGATTAGATAAATTGCTTCGAAAAATTAGCGTTACAGGGTCAGTCGACCGCGTCATTGGTAGTGGCAGACGAAGGTCAGCGCTCACTGAAGAAAACGTTGCCCTTGTCGACGATGCTGTTGCCCAATGGCGCCAGCGCCTCCAGGCTTGCGTGCAAGCAAAAGGAGGACATTTTGAACATCTTCTTTAATTAACAATCAAACCATACTACTGAGAGTTTCTTCACAAAAATATTAAATACTGTGAAATATAAAGTTTGGCTTACTTTTGATTGAATCACCGTGTATAATATCATCACTTTTAGTATATAATCATATGTGGGAGGGGTTTAGGGGTAACACTCCGGCACGAAGAGCAGGAGATCAGCACGAACGCGGGATCGCTTCCCGCTACTATCCCAAAGATGGCGTTAGTAAAATGAGCAGCAGGACGTGATAGGCGCCTTGCATGACTGCCAAACAGTTAAATATTCGACTTCTATAATAACTTGTGATCATCCGTTCATACTATGAATTGTAATCATTATGTGGTGTGTAAGTTTGAAAAAAACATGAAGATTATTATAGATTATTATATATATATATATATATATATATATATATATATATATATATATATATATATATATATATATATATATATATATATATATATAGTATACTCCGAATTTCTATATAGAGCTACGAACAAGCCAAGCCAGGGCACCAGCTTATTCACATGTGCGGCGTTGTGTTAGCGGGGTTGCCCAGAGATAGCCAACCAAATGGCGACCCTAATCTGGTTGCCAGAAGACCAGACTGTTTCATAAGGAAGCAATCTCTCTAACAGTTCAATAAGTCTTATCCGTGACAAATCTACTACAAGAACTTGTTTTGATGTGTCAGTTTAAACTTACTGTAGCGTCAGTTTCCTGATCGATCAATTGTAGGGCTGCCAACCGTCATGGATTGACCTGGACAGTTCCTGAATGGACCTTAGTCGTTCCGTGTCCCGGATTGATCCCTAACTGTCCCGGGACATTTTGTAAACATCCACTTCACCAAATGTTGCTCTTGTTTTCGCACAATAAACTCGAACAACGGGCCGTAAATAAGTTTTACAGACTGACCGTAGGTTAGTATTGTAAGCTAGTAAAGTAGGCTATCCTCTATGGAATGGCGCGGTCGTTGCCGTGTGTATACCATGCCTCTAATTATACCTTTTAGCGGATTTTTAAAACCGCCATTAGCATCTAGCCGCAGAAGCTGCAGTTTAAGAGCACGTCTGCTCTGATGCCGCGGACTCAATAAATGACATGTGCAATCTGCAGCATGTAGGCCTATATATATGAACCTCGCTCGTACTGGGCCTGTAGGCCTGGTAGGTTACTGCAATTTATTCAGCGTTTGTTTGTTCTTGCAGTTGATCCTAATTTTATGTATTGACCACTTGATTTTGGTGATTTAAGTGTAGTTTTTAACGACTATTTTCAGTAGATTGTAGAATGTAGATCCTACATTAGACTGACGCAACATTCGTTCCATACAGTGAGGCGGACATGATAGATTGGTATTAATGTCATATCGAGTGACTATGTGGGCGTCTCGGATTGGCAAAATCAAAAGTTGGCAGCACTAATCTGGCAATTTCGATTTTCGACCTCAGAAAACATTCCTACCGGAAGTTGCCGCCATCTTTGATCGTCCGTCATCTGCGTTGTTCATTTAAGTGAATATTTATTTCCGGTTTTCCAGAGATGGGCACTAACTACTTCAGTGGTAGTTAAACCACTTGACTAACTACTAGTCAAGAAAGTAGCTATAACTAGTTTTTAACTACTTTAGTGTATCGATTAGTTACAACTGCTTCTTTAACTACCAGAATGCACTCCCCTCCTCTTAACATGTTTCTTTCTGGATCTGTTCTCTCTCTCTCTCTCTCTCTCTCTCTCTCTCTCTCTCTGTCTCTCTCTCTCTGTCTCTCTCTGTCTCTCTCTGTCTCTCTCTGTCTCTCTCTGTCTCTCTCTCTCTGTCTCTCTCTCTCTCTCTTCTCTATCTCCCTCCATCCTTCCCTCCCTGCCTCCTTCCCTCTCTTTTCTGCCTGTCTTTCTGTTTGTCTCTGTCTCTGTCTCTCTGTCTCTGTATGTCTCTGTATCTTCTCTGTCTCTTCTATGTCGATCTGTCTCTCTGTGTCTTTCTCTCTCTCCTCAAAACCTATTTTCTTCTCTCGGGATACTCGCACTGGGAGTGCTACTGGATTGCCACAGCTGGAGCGGTACTATATATTATAAGTTACTAATTACATTACACAGTAATATAGTTAACTACTTTCTTAACTACATAGCACGAACAACAATGCTAAAGAAGGCAGACATATTCAACCAATATAAAACGCTACTACAAAGCTAAGCGCAGGGCATTTCACGCGAGCTGCGTCTTATCAGAAGGGTTGTCAAGAGATGCCAAGCGAAGATCAGGTTTCCAGATTAGTTGTAAAGCCACGTTTTATCGCCAATGACAGGGTTCCTGAAAGGCACGGTGTGAATCGACAGCAGCTATATTCATTCATCAGAGGGGTTGGGTGGCATGGCGGTGGAATGCTGTGCATTGAATCGTTAAACGCAGTGTCCGCAGTTCGTCTGCTGCGGTGGATTCTGCGAAACAGACAATTGGCTTCAATCCAAGAAACCTGCGTGGAAAGTTTATTTCTCTGAGGGATGAAAAAAGCGGTGTTTAATGCCTGAACTTTACTTAAAAGATCCTTCACCCAGTGCAGTCATCTGGGGACTATTTTTGAAAGAAGAAGTCTACATGAGTTATAAAAGTTAGGTCTTCTAGATGTTGACCAGCATGATTACGACCTGAATTTGGAGCACCATCGGTTGAGGCCTTGTGCATTATACACAGGCACTATATATATATAGGCGAAATTATATATATATATATATATATATATATATATATATTTATATTATATATATATATATATATATATATTATTGCATTTTTATTCACCACGAAGGTCGAAAGTACAAGAAAATTAAGTAGGCTACAGACAGCTTAAAAACTGGCATAGGGCCTACATGAGACGCTCACTTCTGTGATCTAACGTCGACATATCAACAATACGATACTCACCACTGCAGAGTGGTACAAGTTCAATATTGTAGCTATAGAGGTTACTAATTAATAATAATAATTAAACTTAAATACTGTAAATACAACATGCTTTTTTTGTTACATCAACATGTCTTGCAAAAATAGATAAAGGCTGGTGCTAAATAAATAAATTTCGCTTAACCTAAGAACCTGACCTTTGCCGTGTTCCTGGAAACGTTTTTAAGAAGCATTGATGTCTATGCAAAGTTGCTACAAAGAGGGCGAAATTCAGTGCAGAAAGTCGAAAAGCGATAACTTTCTTTCGGCGGCCAAGCCACTCTCCCAACCTGTCCATATGGGGCCAATTTCCCAAGTGGGACCCATACAAGGCCCATATTCATCCCATCAAATGCTTATGGGCATGTTGGCCGCGCAGTAGTTTATAAGCTGCGCTGGGAGTCATTTTTAAACGCATGGACGTTGGTTTTTATGGATCCGTAAAACATGTGCATCTCCCGAGATGGATGACTGAGCAAATGCTTATTACGTGCTGCGAAAGTCCTCGCCACATGTATATACTGATACTAAATACTATAGTATCAGTATATACATGTGGCGTATATATGTATATAGGCCTACTAATATAGGCTATACTTCAGCAACCTGTTTCTATACTTCAGCAACCTGTTTCTAGACTTCAGCGTGATATCTCCGAGAGGGAAAGCAGATCATTGCTCAGGAGGCGGACTGGTCGACCTGTAAAACCGGAAATTGGGGTCGAAGGGTATTGCTTCGCGTGACCAACACGCATCTTGCACAATAGGGTTGGGGGGGGGGGTGCGCATTTCGAAAGAAATGAAACGTTAACTGGTGCCATCAGACGACGACCGAAAAGTAATTGTCGCGATCGAAATTGCGTAATTTAACAATCGTTTTGGAAGTTTTTAAGTGTTTACGATGCACTTCTTGAAGGAAATGAATGTAGTTGCAAGATTCAATTTGAGGCTAGTTTAGACGTTGCAGTTTTTATATAGGGCCTACTACACACCACACGCACACACTGACACACTCACACACACACACACACACACACCCACTGGCACGCACGCACTAACGTACACACAGATGTGTATATATATTCTTCTTCTTCTTTAAGTTCTCTGCCCTTCGGCAGGTTCCAACCTCCAATGACGCCACTCCCCTCCGTGCTGTGCCCCCTCCCCCAACTCGCTGCATCCGTCGGCCATCCACCCCAGCATCACCCGCCCCGGCCCCCTCCCACTCCACTCTCCCCCTCCATGACACCCCAGAAGGGAGTCTCCCAACACGTGCCCCACCCAGCTCCTCCGTCCCTCCCCACGGCTGCCACCAGCGATCGCTCCCCATCAACAACCTGTAGCACCTCGTCGTGTATATATATACATACGTATAAATAAATTAATATAATATATATATATATATATATTATATATAATAATATAAGTCTAAACTGGATAAAAGAAGATGCAGAGGAGACTTCCTACTTCTCTGCGCTCTACAATCCTCTCTGGTAGCATCTCTACCTTTTTCTCTCACCTTAAAACCTTCCTTTTCTCTCGGAGTATACCTCGCACTGGGAGCGCTTCTGAAACCCCTTTTTGGCGACCTCCTGCGGTAATCTTTAATCTTTATCATTGAAAGTCCGTGTAAAATAATAACATTCGTTTGAATTACATGTCGCGAGCTTGGGCGAGAACATACAAGATTTTGTTCTTTTTATTTCTGCGATCGTGGATTAACAAACAGTGCCTAGAACAAATAAAAATAAATATTGCCGATTAATCGGATAGAATCCGGATTCGGCAAAAAACAGGCCAACTATCCGGGTAATATCGTGTTTATGTATCCGGATTCGAAATCGGCAAAAATGCCATTCGGCCACACCCTAGTATACTGTAACAGTGGTTGAGAAGACTAAAATCTGTGTGAAAACTACCACTATATAGGTAGGCCCCTATAGGCTACATGTCTTAATATCCCATCTGTCCGAGCTTGGCCTTGAAGTCGCTGAGTGACTCCAGCGAAACTGTCACCTCACTCATCTCGTTCCAGGCGTTAACGATTCCGCTGCTGAAAAATCTTTGCTTGATGTTGCTTTCTGACTTCCTGAAAATTGTATGTCTGTGTCGTTGCAGTCTGCTTCTGTCAGCCAACTTGAAAAATCTGGAGAATGGTTTTGCTTCTATGTTTGTCACCAGCTTGTATGTCTCGATTAGATCTTTTTGTATTGTATTGTAATTGACCATTTATAAAGCGCTTCTCGTAGCATAAGCCTTTCAGAAGAGCTCCCATGCAGCAGTGCGAGGTACTCCGAGAGAAAAGGAAGGTTTAAAGGTGAGAGAAAGAGGTAGCGATGCTACCAGAGAGGATTGTATAGAGAAGGAGGAAGTCTCCTCTGCATCTTCTTTTATCCAAGTCCACCTCAGGGTGACCAGCTTCCCTCCAGTGCTACATGATATCAATTCCGTAAGAGCCTGGCTAGTTTTGGTGTCAGGTCAGAATATGGAGGGGGTAAACCGTGGAGACGTCATGGCACTATTGTGGACAGAAGACGAATGGTTCCACGGCAGAACGACGGAATTGTGGACAATGGCGATGTTTTTGTTTTGGGTGGCCGTGTTTTTTGAGGGTGGGTGGACCGATCATGACTAATAGAGGTCGGACATATTTTACGAGTCAATTAGAAAACAGAAATGGCGGACCGACGAGCGCTGTCGACGTCCAAA
This sequence comes from Aporrectodea caliginosa, assembly GCA_020284085.1. Lineage (NCBI taxonomy): Eukaryota > Metazoa > Annelida > Clitellata > Crassiclitellata > Lumbricidae > Aporrectodea > Aporrectodea caliginosa. The sequence goes on from JACEVL010000470.1 coordinate 76,823, forward strand.
CCAGATCCCGGCGGCGATAGGGGGAGCGGCGGCGGCGGCGCTATTGACCAACGCAGTCAATGGCAATGTCAATAAACTCGCTGGGTCTGCCGCCGCCGTCGTTCCTCTATCGATTGGGTCTGCCTCCTCACTCGTCAGTTTTTCCCCGAAATCCACAACCGACGATACAGCGTTTGCTGCCTGGGGTAGGGGAAGGGGAAGGGGAGGGAGTGAGTTATGGTTGGGTGGCTTTGCGAGAGCCTAGGTGTCATTACGGAATGGCAATTAGGTTATGTAGGACTGCGAGTTTTATGACCGGACCGGACGTTAATTCGACTGCCTTCTGCAATTGCTCTTATGTTTACTGATGTGTAACTGGCCATCCCAGTATATAATAATATAGACTCTTATATATATATATATATACATATACAATATATATAGACACATATACAATATATATACAATATATATTGACATATATATATATATATATATATATATATATATATATATATATATATATATATATATATATATATATATATATATATATATAGGCCACACATTAAGTGATGCTTTGAATCCACCAACCGGGTTAAGATGAATACCAACCAACTACGAAGCCGTGATGACTTCATCAATATCATTGACGTTGTCATTATATGGCTATTTTTAGTCATCATTATAATCAGTGTCGTCGTCATAACTGCCACAATCATCAGTGTCATCATCAATATCAGCTTCGTCGTCGTTGTCGAGGCCTTGTCATGCTAACTAATGTCATCATTATCGTCCTCGTCATCTTCAACATTGTCGTCGTCATCATGATCACAGTCATCATCATCATTATCGTCATCAACATCATCAACACTTGGATCTTGGATCTTCCTGTAACATCTCTGGACAACCCGTCTGATCTGACGCAGCGCTCGTGAATAAGCTGGTGCCCTGCGCTAGCTTTAGTTTGACTCCATAGAGTAACGGTTACATGATCACTGGGGGGAAGAGCAGTAGGAAGACGGATCGATTCCCGCTACCCTCCGAAAGGTCCACTCAGCCTTTCATTCACCAGATGGCGTTGATAAAATGAGTAGTAGGACGTGATGGGCGCCTTGCATTGCTGCCAAACAGTAAACATCGACTCCTGTAATAACTTGTGATATTATTCCGTTCATACTATGAATTGTAATCATACTGCGGTGTCAGTTTGAATTGTAATAAAAACAAAGATTATTATTTAGAAATGGGGAGTTTATGATTACGATTAATACGAGCACAGTGATTGTAGATGTAAGCTGTGCATTTATCCAGCGCACAAAAAAACAGACTTGGGAACAAGAGCAGACGCCTCGCGCTGTCTGCTGTGAGAGTTATTCGCAAACTGGTCGGAATATTTGTTCTCCTATTTGCTCTGCCGTCTATGAATTCCTGTGAAGATGCAAGATTCCTTTTCGAGCAGCTTACTCATAAAAGGAATCTATCAAGGAAGTAGGGAAACTGCCATTGAGATCAAGGAACAGGAACAAGGAACCGGAGATCAAGGAACAGGAAGAGGGAACCGGAGATCAAGGAACAGGAAGAGGGAACCGGAGATCAAGGAACAGGAACAGGGAACCGGAGATCAAGGAACAGGAACAGGGAACCGGATGACGTCGAGGGGAACCTGTCGATCCGTCACACGTCATATAATGTCCCGTCGTGACACGTCATATCCGGTCGTGTTACGAGATCTCTGTGATCCATAATTGTTGGACGGACCTCACTCGTTAATGCCTTTGTGTTTGCATTATGGACGCTGTTTACATGGACCTATGTACACATCTCCTACGGATGATATAGCGCAAAATACACACACACACACACACGCACGCACGCACGCACGCACGCACGCACGCACACACACACATACACAGACATAGACACACACGCACACACTCACACAAGCACATGCATATATTCTCATGGGTATGTCTATGCAATACATATATATATATATATATATATATATATATATGTATATAATTATATCTGTTTATATCGATGTATCTATATGATCGTCATCACTTGTTATCATGTTCATAATTTTTATCGATGTAGTTGTTATCATCATTCTAATCAAACATCATCATCATCATCATCATCATCATCATCATCAGTAGAAGCAACATTAGCAGCACAGCTGTCAGCTAGCATCATCAACATATATATATATATTTATATATATATATAATGTTATGTAACAAGACATTAAGAGTCTCATTTATATATACATATATGCATATATATATACATATATATATAGTAATTAATGACACATGTATATGCACAAATATGTACATATATATATATACCCATGTGTATATCTGTGTATATGCAAGTTTGCAGATAATAATGCGCATATACACTTTATGGTCGGTTGATGCTCTTGGGTAATGTCGTGCATATAGACATATGTTTGGCACATATATTATGCACATATGGTTGATGTATGTTTAGCGGTTTGTTGCGTTTATTAATAACGTGTCTTGCATAAAAATACTGATGTGTTTATGTTATGGCTCAGTATGTTGTTGCTGCTGTGGATCAGATGTTGATGCTTGAGTTGTTGTGGCAAACACATTTTATTGTCTGCCTTGGATTGCCCGTCCAATCTGAAGGAACACTTTGCTGTAGAAACCCATAGGAATGTACACAGGGAGCAGATTAGCTGAACAGTGGATATTATTATTTTTTACCCAAGGTAGAAAAGATCCAGCATGAACAGAAAATTATGTTAGGAGAATAAAAATTCATCTCTGAGAAATCAGGACTGGTCCCAGGTTTTGCAACCATCCGGAAATGTGCTTATTGCTATTATTATTAGTAGTAGTAGTATCATCATCATCATCATCATCACTATTATCATCATCATCATCATCATCATCATCATCATCATCATAATCATCATCATAATCATCATCACAACCATCATCATCATCACTATTATCATCGTCGTCATAATCGTCATCATAATCATCATCTTCATCATCATCATCATCATCATCATCATCATCATCATCATCATCATCATCATCATCATCATCATCATCATCATCATCAACATCATAATCATCATCACCTTCATCATCACCTTCATCATCATCATCATAATCATCGTCATCATAGTCATCATCATCTTCATCATCATCATCACCACCACCACCACCATCATCATCATCATCATCACTATTATCATCGTCATCATAATCGTCATCATCATCAGCATCATCGTCATCGTCGTTATCGTCATCATCATCATCATCATCATCATCATCATCATCATCATCATCATCATCATCATCATCATCATCATCATCATCATCATCATCATCATCATCATCATCATCATCATCATCTTCATTATCATCATTATAATCATTATTACTGTTATTATTATTATTGTTACCATTATTACCATTCTTATTGTTGTCATTGTTATGTATAAGGGGACACAGCTAACAATGACAGCATGTTAAGGATGTTCCGATGTAGTTTGTTCAGCTATCCTGCTTCCATTTCTGCACCATTCCATAATCAGCATCACTAACGATAACCACAATAGCAGTGTAGCACCGTCTCCCTGGCTTGACCCCTCCCCGGATTCCGCTGGTTGTGTGTGATCTGGCATCGATACCCTGACCTAACAATATGGCTCTTGCGGTATTTATGCTGGCCGCCCTCACGCGGTTTTTGTGCGGTGCTGAGAAATTTAGAAGATTTACGTTACATTTACGATGTTATTTACGACGGAGTGCTTGATGGTGTAGTGGTTAGCGTGCTGGACTGTCAATCGAGAGGTCGTGGGTTCAAATCCCCGCCAGGGCAGAAATGTGATTTGAGATTTCTGCTCCACCTTCACCCCCTAGCCAACTCAGTTATAATGAGTACATTGACCATACACTGTTGGTGGAATACGAGATGGCGAGAGAGAGGACTGGCCACCCGCCCTCATATACCGAGGCTAAGAAAATGAAGTCGCTAACACTTCATACCCATCGCTGCCTTAGGGCTAGCTTAAGGTACTGCTCTTCTCTTCTTCATTTGTAAATATTAAGCTAACAACCACAGGTATGCAAGTTTTCTGTTGGTTTAAATCATAAATAATGCTTTGCCTGAGTTGGAGATGAAGTGCGTATTCACAGCAACAGCAGCAGCAGCAGCAGCAACTCCCCATTCAGCCTCTCTCGTAAATGAATTGCATTAATAATTCATTCGCCCGTGTCGTTTTTTCCTATTCCATTCGAGAGATGAATAATTGCGTCCTTTGGCGTCGTCGCTCAACTGTGACTTTCGTTCTGGTTCTTTAGGAAATGGATTGCCTCGATATTTCGTTCATCCGTGACACAAGAACTGGAAAGCATTCACGACTTCCGAAGGTAGACTTCGTTTTTTCCTTCATAATGCTAGCATGCGGTCGGTAATCAATACAGTGCAATACAATACCATTGCATTTGATACTGCCCTCAGACTTGTGCACACGACCATAGGACAGAAAAATCGATGGTGCTGAGCAACGGTGCGTGAAGGACTTGCTCAATGTCCCTACACAGTTACCGCCCGAGTGGAGGGTCGAACCCCTACGCACGGTGTTCTAGGCCGAGCGCTCTAACCATTCGGCTATCATGCTTCAGGTCTTGGTTACAACAGTACTGTCAGTGCATGATGGTCTAATGGTTTATCCTGGTGCTTGAATGTCAAGAAACAAAACGAGGTTCAAATCATCAACTGAACATCCATGCCATCTTCAGCTGTCGACGGGAATCCGTTGGTTGGTTCCTTGTGTGTGCAGAGAGCGCCTCTGAGTTTATATCTGGAAGAGGCGCTATATAAATGTTCAATTACATAACATTACGAGTACAAATATATTTAGATATTTCCTGTTCCAATAGCGCCCCCTAGCTACCAATCCAGCTACAAGGTTAGTACATTGATTGTACACTGTCGTTGCGAAGATCAGACAGCAGACGTCTGCACTAATCGAATGACTTCTCTAACATCATTATCGTAATGAACAAGCAGGGCATCAGATATTTCGGTCGTGGTTTTATTGTATTAGGTCGGTATTAGGTCGGGAGCGCCTCTGGTGAGTTTCTCTGAAGTGGCGCTATATAAATGTTAAAATACAGCAACGGTTACGATCAAGCGATGGTTGATACAAGCAGAATCATAATATTCAGAAATCATTATCTGTTGGGTAAGACTAGTATGTGGTCCTGTAACTGGCAGTAAGGGAACCTAGAAGTCTGGTTATTAGCATCGCCCTCCTCCTTTCTCCAAGCTGGGGTCTGGCACTACCATAGGTAAGGTAGTGGCGGAGTTAGGCTATGGTGGGATTGACATGATCACACATGAAGACACTTTGAACGTGCTTGTGTTTGGAAGCATAGAACGCACACCAGTGTGACATGTAATGTGAGATATTGTCATTGGATGTTGTCAGTTGTCAGATGCTTTAGACATCATTCAATTGTAAAATTTATTTTTAAAATTTAAAATTTAATTGTGAATATTGTTCAATTCTAAAATCAGGTTTCTGTTGCTTTAAACATTATTAAATTGTAAAATTTAAATTTAAAATGTAATTGCGAAATTGTAAAACATTATTAAATTGTAAATCAGGTTTCTGATGCTTTAAACATTATTAAATTATAGCCTTTCCATAAATCTATTTGAACATTTCCTTGATACGTGGAATGTCAGGCAACTTCAATTTCAAAGCAGTTGGCATAAAATACTGTTTCTAGGAACCATTTATCTATAGAAGCACTTTGTCCATTGTCTCACCAGCTCATATTATTCATGGTTTCCAATTACCAGCAGATATATGCTTAGGTTGCCCTCGGTGGCACTGCACGGGAAGCGAATTTGAAAGGCTTGATGCATGATTGATCACAAAAACTGCCCCGAAATGTTTCGAGGCATACCGATATGCTATTTTCATGACGAGATGTTTTTAATATCGGAAAAGCGGATAGGCTGCGTGCGGTAAGAATATCGTTTTAGTCCGACGTCGACTTGACCTTTCTGCAGCTGGAGAGAATAAAGTACAGGAGTTCAGCCAACTGGTTCGTATATTGTATCCGCTGTTTACATCCTGCAGAGGTCTTGCAAGTAGAAAAACGTAAATCCAGTCATCCTGGCTGAATTCTCATGTATGGCTTTGTGTTTTCAATAAGTGGAGACCTGTTTGGCTTGTCCCTACGCGTGGGGGCGATGCGAGCGGTGTTGACTTTCGATTTAATTGACCTATCAGGCAGTGTTCTGTTTCCTTACGTGTTGTTGCTCTGCTACTGCATCTTGAAGAATCTTATGAGTCCCTGGATGGAACTCTCGACTCTTAAGATCACTTTTCAGAAGCTGTTTTTCTGCCTGTTGAAACCTGTAAACATGTCCAGATATTTGATCTTCCTGCTTTGTCACGCTGTATCTTGACAATTTGGGCAGTGTCTCTTTCTATTTTACAGTTGGTTATTTCTTGTGTTTGTCTGAATTTTGTGTGTGTTTGGTCAAACTGTACCAACTTCTGGGCTTCTTCTTCTGTTATTCCTGTTCCTCGAATTTTCGACAGGTTTCTCAGAAGCACTCTATATAGGGCCATCGTCACTTCGCCAGTCAGATGGAAAAGGTGTATAGGCTATATAGAAAACTTCCAGAGAAAAGTCTTGGAGAATGTAAAGCTATACACCATGAGCATATTTGGGTGGGTGGGGGGTTGGGTTACTGGTTCAAACTCCCCAAATAAATTGCCCAACATTTTTTATGTGCTTTTATATGCGAAATACAAAAGACTTAACTTTTACTTTTGCGACCATTTCCAATGGAAACCCCCAGAAAGCTAAAAAAAACTCTGAAATTTTTTTGTGGTTATGCCCCTGCTATACACGCTAATTGAAACCCAATAGAATTTCGGAGGGAAAACTGTACCAGCACAGGCATAAAGAACAACTGTAGAACAGTATGAATGTAGATCATCCAAACCTATTAAACCACTAAGTAGCTACTAGCAGTCTACAGACCTCTGATGGGCTTTGACAATTCACCTGAGATTTGTTTAGTGATCTAGTTGCAAGTATGATTATTATTATGCATTTATTAAGCGCCACTATCTAAGGACCAAGGACCAATCGACGGTGCTGAGCAATTGTGAGTGAAGGACTTGCTGAAGGTCCCTACATAGTAACCGATTCAGTGTAGTCTTGAACCAGTACTCTCCATAAACAAGGTGAGTGCTCTAACCAATTGGATACCTTGCCCCACATATATCTCACACTGAGCTGAGAACCAATTGAGAATAAAAGCTGGTGTCCATTTTACAGTACATTTACCTTACAGATTTTGAATTGTATTGTAACTCTAAAGTCTTTTTAATTTATGATGTCTACAGGATCCTCGACTTAGAGAGGCATTCTGTTCATCCGGGCCACAGGACTGCAGCCTGGAGGACAGAATGGTTACCATCTGCTATGGCACTGATATGGTCAACTTGTCCTTTGTCAACTTTCTGGCATCTTCCAAAGAAGTGGCACAGGTAAGGATTCGTTCTGCATGGATTGCTGACCACTGTATTGACCAGTTTGACCATTTCATTCTCAAAAGTCACCACCTTGTGACACAGAATTCTTAGTTTTTCTTTGAGCCTGACAATAACTTTTCAGAGAATGCTAAATAAAGGTTATGGTTTTTGAATTACTGTGGTCATGAAAAGAGTGCAAGTTCAAATACAGTTATATTGCACTACTGTGTTGCATTAACCTTGCATTTATTGCTTGATAAGTGCATCATAGAGACTTTTATTAGGTAGCTAGGACGTTTTATACCTACGGTCAAGGGCATCGGGAAGGGGTGCTAGAGAACCATGGTCATGACTCACGTGACATTAAGTTACGTTTGTGACCAATTAGAAACTTGGTCCACTGTGATTATAGGATTCTCTGGTGTTATGGTGAGCATTGTTACTGCTGTCCTTAACCTTGTCATTACTTTGCGGTCTTTCTTCCGATTTTGGCATCTCACCCATAAATCTTACCTTTCTTCCAAGGTAACTAGCTCAAAACGTTAGGACCGACGAATATTTTCCAGTCCTTTACCATTTGTCTGTGTGTGTCTGACGCCTAACCCAGTAACCATAACATCTATCCCTTCATGCACAATGACTTCCAGCTTAACTCTTTCAGTCCTGCCTGCGTCCGTGTTGGCTCGTAAATTTAACATAAGCTCCCAGCTTCGTTTATTCATTATTCATTATGACTTTGACAAGGTACAATACTCTTCCTTTCATAACAGAATATGTTGTAGTGAGGCTCTGGTGTATATAAATCAATGGTTCCTGTTGTGTGTGGCTGTTTTCTCATGATTTATGTCTGTGAATGGTACTTTTATGCACATCCAGTGAAAGTGCTGTCCTTGCATTGAAGAATTTCACAGTTTCATGCTACTACTACTACTGCCACTGCTACTGCTACTGCTACTGCTACTACTACTACTACTACTACTACTACTACTACTACTACTACTACTACTACTACTACTACTACTACTACTACTACTACTACTACTACTACTACTACTACTACTACTACTACTACTACTACTACTACTACTACTACTACCACTACCATCACTACCACAACTACTACTACTGTTACTGCTAATGATAATAAGTAATGCTTTCTTAAGGCACACTGCACTCTAGCCACTTGAGACAACTCAGCTATAAAGAGTACCATACACTGTTGGTGGGAAGATGAGATGGCGAGGGAGAGGACTGACGACCCACCCTCATATGCCTCGTGGGGCACGGTGTTGTAGGGGTATGTTCGGTGCCTTGCAGCCGGAGGGTTGCGGGTTCGAATCCACCTCAAGCCGTCGTGTATGGACCCTGGGCAAGTCCTTCACTCGCAATTGCTCATGCGCTTCGGCGTGAAACTCTGATTCAGTGTCCGCGCTGTTACAGTAGTCGGGAGCGCCTCTGAGTAGAAATCTTGAAGGGGCGCTATAACAAGTGCTCATGCATACATACATACATACATATGCCGAGGCTAAGAAAATGAAGTCGCTAACATTTCATACCAATGGCTGCCTCAGGGCTAGCTTGAGGGAATGGTCTTAGTCTTCTAAAGAGCACCCAGTTAGCACCACAAAGTAGTACCTTAAGTGGGCTAAGATAGCACACCAAATCATCTGCATTGTTAGGCAAACTTTTTTTAGTTTGAGAGGTCTTTTTTCTTTAATTCTGTACTGTTGGAACTGCTTGTACTGCTGATAATGCCCTGTGGAAATCTCACTTACGTTAGAGTGTGTATGCTGCCTAAAACTATTCACTGATTGTGGTGTGTATGTGATACTTGACTTTGTTTGGGCTGAGTACACTTTCCAGTTTCATATTGTGAGAACAATGTGTGAACCTCATTTCTATGTGAACTGCAGACACATTACTGCTTCATTCCTAGAGAGCAATGTATGAATCTAACTACTGTGTGAAATGCACACTTGTTACTGCTCTTCTGTGCCTTGAGAGCAATGTGTGAATCTAACTTCTGTGTGAAATGCACACTTTTTACTGCTCTTCTGTGCCTTGAGAGCAATGTGTGAATCTAACTTCTGTGTGAAATGCACACTTTTTACTGCTCTTCTGTGCCTTGAAAGCAATGTGTGAATCTAATCTAACTTCTGTGTGAAATGCACACTCATTCCTGCTTTATTCTTGAGAGCAATGTGTGAATCTAACTTCTGTGTGAAATGCACACATTCCTGCTTTACGCCATTGCAGCAATGTGTGAATTTAGCTTCTGTGTGAAATGCACACTTTTTACTGCTCTTCTGTGCCTTGAAAGCAATGTGTGAATCTAACTTCTGTGTGAAATGCACACTTTTTACTGCTCTGTGCCTTGAGAGCAATGTGTGAATGTAACCTCTGTGTGAAATGCAAACCCATTCCTGCTTTATTCCTCGAGAGCAATATGCGAATCTCACTTCTGCTCGAACTGCACACATGTTTCATCTATCGTCCTTGATAGCAATGTATAAATCTCGGCGATGCAGAAACCGCTGACAAAAGCTCGATGAAGTGCATTAAAGTTGACAATCAGACATTTGTACGCATGGAATATTTTGATACGTAGATTGGATTTGTTAATAGAACAAGCAAATCTTTTTATATCCAGATAGGATTCTGTCCGAACAGTCGCTAGGATTTATCTCTGAAGTGTCTGTCAGTTTCCATCTTTCTCCAGATGCCTAGATGTCTGGTCCCGTCTCTCTGCCTTTCTCTGTCTGTCTGTCTGTATTTCTACCTTTCTCTGTCTGTCTGTTTGTCTGTCTGTCTGTCTTTCTGTTGATCTGTTTATGCCTTTTCCCATTTTCTATCTGTCAGTCTGAGTCTGTTTCAATGTTTCTGTCTGGCTACGTGAGTCTGTTTGTGTGTGTCTGTTAGTCTGTGCGTGTGTTTGTTTGTCTGTGTCTGTCTGTGTTTGTGTGTCTGTCTGTGTGTATGTCTGTCTGTGTGTGTGACTCTGTGTGTCTCTGTCTATCTGGGTGTCTTTCTGTGTTTGTGTTTCTGTTTGTCTGTGTTTGTGTTTGTGTATTTGTCTCTGTGTGTTTGTCTGTGTTTGTGTGTCTGTCTATGTTTGTGTGTGCATCTCTCTGTCTTCCTTTTTGATTGCATGCTTGTCTCTTTCTGTCCATAAAATCAGCTTTGCTCTTTATACTCAGCTCTCAGTCTGACCGTTTCTGTCTTTCTGCTTTGCTCTCCATCTCTGTTCGTCTGTTTTTCTCTTCCTTCTGTCTGTATCTTTGCTTCTGCTATTCTCTTTCCGTGGGGCTCGCTTATTTATTTCTTCCTGTTGCCATGTGTCAATATCTGTCCGTGTGGTACTGCGAGTACGTGTCCTTGTCCTGTCATCTGTCTCCCACTTGTCACCGTCCGTCTGTCTGTTTGACCCTCTCGTGTAGGCTATATAATTAATGAAGCTATCGTCCACCCTCAGCCCTTGTCGTTCCAGTTTGTTCTGTCACCCGTATGGTTATCCTCTGTGGTGCCATCTTGTCTCTGCTGTTATCAGCCTCTTTGAGACGATCTCTCGCGTCTATGTCTCGGGCTTTGTGTCATCCAGAGCCTTTATATTTGGTCCATGCTGCTGCCCGTAGTGGCACAATGTGGGCCAGCAATGGGCTGACTGAAGTTGGCCGTCTGGCTTTCAGATGGGCCCCAATTGTGACTGTTATGGCAAATACGACAGTTGATACAGCAGTATAAATAAGCAGGTGATTCACATTGTCGTTCTAACATTGTGTTCTACAAGTTGGGCCGCAATTGGAACCTCACATTGTCTCGGAAATAATACGTCCATATTTTCCATAAGTCGCTTAAATCTCTAATTTTAGCCATGCCTGGGCTGCGAGCGCCTCTGAGTAGGCTTCTTGAAGGGGCGCTTTATAAATTCGCGGAATGAATGAATGAATTGTCAGTTGGAATTGTGGGGCCATTAGCCCAAATCTGCATTAGAATAGATAGAGCCTGGTGCTTTGCAGAAAGACCCGTTTGGGCCGTTTGAGTATTCATGGTGGGGCCTTGAAATAGGAAGTCTTGGCGGCAGTTAGAACCCTCGTATTCTGACGTGAGTCTGAGTTCAAAACCAGGTCTGGGCTGAAGGATTCATTCTGTCTCTTGGTCGTAATGCATTCAGTCATCATGAGAAGAATTGCTTCCGTTGTGTCGTCTGCACGTTTCAGACTTAAGCTGATGAGTGTTTGAATGATTAATCACTGATTCACTGGCTGACATAATATGGTAAACTCTCGTTTGTCTGTGTTTGGATGCTTGTGTACTGCTCTGTCTGTCGGTCGTTCAGACTGTCTGGTTATGTGTATGTCTGTCTGCCTGCCTGTCTATGTGTCTGCCTTTTTGTCTGCCTTTTTGTCTGTCTGAATGTCTTTCTGCCTGCCTGTCTGTCTGTATGCCTGTCTGTCTGTCTATCTGTCTGTAGGTATGTTTGTGTGTGTGTCTATCTGTCTGTCTGCCTGCCTGTCTGTCTGTCTGCCTGTCTGTCTGCATGTCTGTTTGCCTGGCTGTCTGTTTGTCTGTCTATCTGTATGTATGTCTATCTGCATGTCTGTCTGTATGTGTGCCTGTTTGTCTATCTGTCTGTCTGCCTGTCTGTCTGTATGTCTGTCTGCCTGTTTGTCTACCTCCTGTCTGTCTGTCTGCTTGTTTGTCTGCCTCCTGTCTGTTTGTCTGTTTGTCTGTATGTCTATCTGTATGTCTTTCCACCTGTCTGCCTCTCTGTCTATCTGTACATGTCTGTCTGTCTGCTGTCTGTCCACTAGTGAAAATCCAATTCATCAATGCTTTAAGACCCTGGACACTGGACTCCCATTTGACCTGAGCAGTGTTTGTTTTCTTTGAGTGAAGGAGTGGACGGATGGAATATTCAAATGTGCAATCAATCTTCTGACCCTGAACAGTAGTCCGATGAAGTTCCTGGAGAAGAGTCACACGAAACTCTCCCTCATCCAGGATCAGGACGGAAAGATTCCAGTTCGAAAGTAAGTCCTCAACCTCTGCATGGACCTCACTTTACCTTACTTGCCTGAGGGCAATAATACTACTAATAATAATCTTCGTTTATTATTTCAAACTGACATACCGCAGTATGATTACAATTCATAGTATGAACGGATGATCACTAGTTATTGCAGGAGTCGAATTTAGCTGTATGGCAGCCATGCAAGGCGCCCATCACATCCTACTGCTCGTCTTACCAACGCCATCTGGCGAATGAAAGGCCGAGTAGACGTTTGAGAGGGTAGCGGGAAGCAGTCCCACGTCCGTGCTGATCTTCTACTCTTTGTGCCTTACTGTTGGAAATTTCTGTAATACTCTGGTTAGCTCATCGACGTATATTGGGTGGACACAGCATAAGAGATTCAAGTTGAAGCCTAGCCTTTTGCCATGCATGACGTCACATCAGCGACGTTGTTGATTGGATGGACACGGAACCTATTATGTTAATGAGCTCTGCCTGACGTCATGCATGGCAAAAAGTTCAGTAGGCGGAAGCTTCACTTTACAGTGTCCACCCAATATACGTCGATGGGTTAGCTCCCTAAAAGAACAATCGTGCGATTGTAACGCAGAGGTCACAGGTTCGAGTCCTCAC
>JACEVL010000470.1:92500-175000 GCA_020284085.1 Aporrectodea caliginosa
CATAGATGTTTATATATGTATGCCTGTATTATGTATATATGTATATTAGTATGCATGAGTATGGTTACATAGCTGTGTATGTTGTTACTTCTATATTTAATACGTGAAAAGAGTCTGTTTAACGTTGGCGCCTGCCCCGATAAACGAATTATTTATATTTTCTATAAATTCATAGAATTACCTGTGTGCAGGTGGATCTACAACGCTTCGAGAAATCTTGCCGCTTTTAAAATTAATTCGCAATGAAAAATGGCGTCTTCAGAGGCCGTCCATAAAATACCAACGATATAATATTATTTCAGGGCACAATAATTTCTTCTCGGCATTTGCCCACCCACCCACGGTTTCTACGTATCGACGTTTTCCGCGCGACGATCCTGCCAGCAAGTCCACTGGAACCAATGTGGGACTCATATTCCCATATGCAAAACCGATATGGGTCCCATCTTTCCCATGATGGAAATGCTGGTGGGGAGACAGACAATACCTAGCGAAAACTGTATTTCTACCATTTCTGCACAAGTCTTTCATTCGTAACTTAAATACTCTTTTTTCAGAAATCCAACCCCTATTCCTCCTCTTCCACTTGCCTTTCTCGCTCGTCGCTCTGATTCCAAAGCCCACCCACCGTAGAGGTTTGCCTACCTGTCGGAGCCTTGGATTTTGACCTGTAATCGATTTTGACCTTAAGTCTGCCTACATAGGCGTAGCTATATTGAGGCACGAGGAGGCAGTTGTCTCCTCCTGCGTTTTTATATACTGGAACTTCCATTGACTAATGACCCAAATGACCAGGATTTTGCCAATGGTCTGTGAAGTTGCCTCTTCTTGAATTTAAGTCTCGCTACGCGCCTGTCTGCCTATCGATTTAGTTTTGACTGAGCGCCTGTTAATAAGCCGATTCCCGCGACTTCGCTACTGTGGGTGGTGTAGAAAGAAATCTCGGCATTACGATTACGACTATAGCGAATTACGATTAAAACGGTAGCGAATTATGATTGCTGCTATTGCGAATTACGATTAGGCCTATGACTAGGCCTATAGCCAGTGTTTAAAATGGTGTGGGAAAGGTGGGAACGGCGTTCCCACTGCTCTCAAAATTTGTTGCTTGCGTTCACTGCTCACCATGCAATGAAACCATGATAACACATGCTTTCCAATAAAACTCCTCTTCGGGGTTCCCACTGCTCACCCAAACCGCTTTAACCACTGACTATAGCGAAACACCGCTGAAGGAGTTCAATAGGTTTGTTTGACTGTGCATGCAATCGTCGCTATAGGGAATAGCGAAATATTTACACAGAGGAAGCCATTGATTAGAAAGAAACGCGTGGTTATGGCACAACACTTAATTAATTATTAATTGAGCAGACGATAAATTGCGGCGTTCACGATGATCAGTTTTCTACGACTGCCATCCGTTATTCTTTCATGCTATTAATTACCGTCATTAGGGCTGAGAGTGCCAAAAGTTCATTAACATTTTCTCTATTACGTATGTTTGATTAATTGTTTAGTTGGTATATATGCAGGTAGAAATGAAGAAAGTTTTGAAGGGTTTTTGAAAGTTTTGAAGATTTCAATGGATTGGATTGGTAGCAAAGCAATTAGCTTAACCTATAACCAAAGATGGAAATTATTTTTTCAAGTCAAGTCAAGTATTTTTTTTTATTGCAACCAATTTACACACAATAATATACCAACGAGGAAAAGACATTGGTTACAAAGGGGAGGCCCAAAAGGGATCGCAATCCCGCTAGGAGGGACACCAAAGGAATCTAAGGGCAGAAATTCTTCAGTGCGATAATTCGGACTTGTCTGGATAGTGTAGTGATTAGTTTGCTGGACTGTCAATCGAGAGGTCTGAGGGTTAAATCCCCGCCATGTCAGAAATTTGGTTCAAGATTTCTGCTCCAGCTGCACTCCTAGGCAGCTCAGCTATACTGAGTAAACTGACAGTACACTGTCGGTGGGAAGATGAGATGGCGAGGAGAGAACTGGCCACCCGCCCTCATATGCCAAGGCTAAGAAAATGAAGTCGCTAACACGTCATACCCATGGCTACCTCTCAGGCTAGCTCAAGTAACTGCTCTTCTTCTTGTTCTTTTAAAATAGCTAGTACTGAGTTCCATGCTGTTTCCTCGGCGTCTGACCCCCCTCGGATTCTGGTCTGGCACTGAAACCGATTGATATCAGTTTAATATGGTTACAAATTTAGCTGCATGGGTATAAGGAGGTTCGCTATAGGCTATATCAGCGTTTCCCAAAGTGTGTTCCGCGGAACACAGGGTTCCATGAGGGGAAGACAAGGTTTCCGTTAGGAAATAGGATTAAGGTGTTGTTTGAATGTGTTGTTACATTATGAATCAGATTCAGAGGTTTATGGGAAAATTTAATTTCAAATGATTTATAATCTAAATTTTATGGATTAAAGCTGTATGTACAGTTGTACACCGATCACTGTTAGGCTATTATTTAAACCTATTTTGGTCTACTTTGCAAGCAGGCGCTATAGCCGTATCCAGAATAAGGTTTGGTTAAATCGGGATCCCCTGAAAAAGTTTTTAATCAAAAGAGTTCTATAGTCAAACAAGATTGTGAAGCGCTGCTCTAGATAATCAGCTGAATTTGCATTTATATTATCTATGGCTTATGATTTTTGTGGATGGTAATATTTCTGTCCTTGGAAATTTATGGCGGGAGAGTCGGCTTCATTTTCGGAAGTATGTTATCTGCTTTGAAAGGGTTGTCTGTGTTGATGTAGTCAGTTCATTCAGAGCGGCGGTACTTCAGCCATCAAAGCTCAAGCACCTCTTGCAGCTGTCTTGGCAACCGTTGCCATAGCAACTGCGGCTGTTGTGTGCCGACAGTAGTAGTGTCTGCTGCTTTGCCAAACAGTGAGGCAGAGTTAGGTAGAGTCAAGTATAGGTAACTAAGGTAAGGTGGGAACAAGTAGGGTACGGTACAAGTAGGGTGAATCCATCTATCTATCTGTCTATCTATCTATCTATCTATCTATCTATCTATCTATCTATCTATCTATCTATCTATCTATCTATCTATCTATCTATCTATCTATCTATCTATCTATCTATCTATCTATCTATCTATCTATCTATCTATCTATCTATCTATCTATCTATCTATCTATCTATTCATCCATCCATCCATCCATCCATCCATCCATCCATCCATCCATCCATCCATCCATCCATCCATCCATCCATCCATCCATCCATCCATCCATCCATCCATCCATCCATCCATCCATCCATCCATCCATCCATCCATCCATCCATCCAAAGTGAGGTAAGGTAGGGCCTACAGTAAGATTAAGGTAAAAGTGAGGTAATATAAGGTATACGATAAGGTCATACAGTAGCCTAAGGTATGGTAAGTGAAGGTGATTGCTCACTGAAAATTTATTTTATGCTTCTATCGAACAGTGTGATTTTCTGACAAATGGTACAATTATGCTTGAGCTAAAAGATGTATTCTCTGCCAGCATTTACCCGTCATTAGATGGGGTCCATATGGGCTCTACACGGGTCCCATATTGGAATATGGGTCCTATATAGACTCCATGTAAGTAAGTAAGCAAAAATAAGGATATTCTTTATTATACCAGTTGCATAACCGCACCCGGGCGTACATAGCCTACATCAGGTGGACATGCTGGTTATGTTATGGCCTATATATATATATATATATATAGGGCTTCCTGTTACGCTGTGGATTAGCCGGGCATCTAGCGGCCGAAGCCAGAGTTCATATCATGGCAGGATGGATGCAATTTGTCATTTACGTCATAGATCTCCGAAAGGAAGTTGATTGATGATCTCCTTCTTCGAATGCGTTGTCCCGATGATGTTTGAGCGTGAAGATCATATTATACACGTTGCTGCCCGCGCAGAATAATTGATGAACGTCTGCAATAAACTGACATTTCATTAACCTTTGCTCCAATATTTTCATTTCAACAAAAATATATTATATTTCTTGATGCTGTAACGACGTAAACAATAATTCGATTCTGTTGGATCTGGTCCAAAAAGCACAGACGATTTTTCTGGGTGTTTTCGCAAAGTATTTTGATGATTTTCTGACAAACGAAATATTATTATAAGTCTTTCTTTACCTCTTTTCCGTAAGTGCTTGAAAACTTACTTACTTGCACGGAGTCCATATAGGACCCATATTCCCATATGGGACCCGCGTAGAGCCAAAATGGACCCCATCTAATGTAAGACTTAGACCTTCTAATGTAGGACTTAAACCTTCATCTACTCAGTTTCTAGACTCTCTCACTGTTATGCTTTACACAGATTCTTACTTATTAATTAGGCCTATATAACTGAATTATTACTGTCGCCATGATTGTGAACTTGATTACACTGATTACAATGTACATTGCATCTCGACTCAAATAAATTTGATTTGATTTTGGTGGCGTGTTCCAAATGCAATTGTGTTTTTTTCCATCTGCAGCATAGCAAAGATGTTTGCGCAACATAAGGATGACCGCAAGAGAATCCAGAGAGCGCTGGACGAAGCCGGACTTCCATCAGGAATGGTCAGTTCTGTGTTTTCAATTTTAAATTGTAGTTTGCTTTTATGTCTGATGCTTTTTTTAGCTTGTTCGACTTGGCGCAGGATTGTGCAGCTAACCCAAGTTGATTCAATATTTTTTATATTTCTGTTTCAGAAGATTCTTGATAACAGAGGTGTGTAAAAATGTGAATTGAGTTTATATAGGAGCTTATGGGGTGCTAGAGAGTGTAGTGGTTAGCGTGCTGGATTGTCAGTCGAGGGGTCGGCGGTTCAAATCCCGTACCGTGGCAGAAATTTGGTTCGAGAGTTCTGCTCCATCTGCACCCCTAGCCAACTCAGCTATAATGAGTACACTGACTGTACACTGTCGGTGGGAAGATGAGACGGCGAGGGAGAGGACTGGCCACCTGCCCTCATATGCATGTAGATACTAAGAAAATGAAGTCGTTACCTTTCCTTATCTTAGCTTGCTTTTCCTTCCCTGAGTCCTCTTTGCTTACTCGTGAGCTACTCTTAGTTGATTTTAAATGGTTTTTAAAATGCTGTCGCGATAATAACCCTTCAACAGTACTATTACTCTTCAAGCAGTTAGAGAGGCGGTAAGTATTATCACAGGACATGCGTGGTCTAAACTCTTAACCATGAATAGAGGTTTTTATCTGGACGCATCAGTAAGTTCGGCACGTACCCGACCGACGGGTGTTTCAAAGGATAAGTGGCGAAGCATAGGGAGGGGAGAAGGGATGGAGAGGCGGAGGAGAGGCGACTGGGAATGGGGAAGGGAAGAAAAGGCAGAGGAGAAGCGACTGGGAATGGGGAAGGGAAGAAAAGGCAGAGGAGAAGCGACTGGGAATGGGGTTGGGAAGAAGGGCAGAGGAGAAGCGACTGGGAATGGGGGTTGGGGAGAAGGCGGAGGAGAGGCGCCTGGGAATGGGGAAGGGAAGAAAATCAACTAAGAGGTAGCTGGGAACGAGTAAGGGAGAGGCGTAGTCCGGCGGCCAGAATGGGGAAGGGAGAAGGCGTTAGAGAGGTGGCTGGGAAAGGACGACCTGTCCAAGACAAGTTATCAGTCTTGACCCGAGTGTCAATACGCAATCCGTCGAACTGGTGGACGGCGGTCTAAGCATCCCATACACCTTTGTAATCAGGGTGTGAGGACGCCATGCAGTCCGCATACGATTCTGGCTTATTTCAGAGATTTAATCTCGGGCTAGCACGGTCTGCACACGAGGACTTTAACTGGCGTGGCGTCCATTCAAACGGGCACGTCAGATAGGGAGAATTATCTGGTCTCAGTGGTGCAGCTTTTGTGTGGTACTAACTACTGATAAATTTTGGCAGCTTACGTTACATTACATACAACGGACTACTCTTACAACGTTCATCACATAACACGAATTCTGCTATAACGAGTGGTTAAATCCCGCCCGATCTGAGATCCGTCATTCCGGCACCTCAGATTTGAGATCCGCCACCTATAGCCTATATTATAAGAGTAGACACGTCACCTAAATGTGTTTCTGTTCCAACAATCGACCATATGCATAGTGCTAGAGACATTTTATGCTTATCCAAATAGCAAATAGTGAATTATATCGGTTACACATTCGCCAGTTAGGCTTAAGTTTTAGATTTGTAAAGATTTGGAGATCCGCCACCTCCAGATGAGCAATTTAACCTCTGGCTATAAGCTTAACTCGGTCGAGTACACGAAGCCTCATTTAATGCAGATATTGATATAGCTGTCAAAGACAGCGTTATAATAAGGTTATGATGTGTATATCAATCAATCAATCAATCAATCAATCAATCAATCAATCAATTTCGTTTATTCTCGACATCAAGCTGACAGGTCCAACTTGTAACAAGTAACATGTAGGAAACATTGTCTCAGTTCTAACAGTTAGTTTAACTAGGCTATAGTAGTAAGATTATACTGTGAGGAGCTCAGGTTTCTGGACATATTTTGATATCATAATCGTAGACTCTACTACTCGAAAGCTAAGCCCAGGGAACCAGCTTATTCACGAGCGCTGTTTCGTGTCAAATGGGTATCCAGAGATGTCCAGTAATGATAGGAGTCCGGTTGCCAGAAAGAGGAGGCAGAGAAGCCGTTATAGGGTGGGTTTCATTGAGGACGGGAAACCTTGGTATTCGGAGGAATGGATGGGTGCAATGATAATTAGACCTACAATGGTCATTACGGTGACAATGATTTCTATATTTACAAGTTAATGCACGTAATGTCGATTGCATTCTCACGTTTCTCATACAGATTGCCGATCGTTAAGCGATTGCCTCACATTATTATTATTATCGGCGAGCTCATCAGGCAATCGTAGAGCGGTGCATATTACGCCATGGCAGTTTGTCGCCTCGGGATGTCGAGCTTCAAGGACATTATTCGGGCTATCACTTTTGGACCGGATGCTGTGATTGGCGCTGTACATCGATGAAATTATTGGGGTCCCTCCTCTTAGCGGGATTGTTATCTCATTTGGGACCCCATTGTTGCCTGGGTTCCAATGATTTGTTCAAATCGTTGCTGTGTCTATGTTTCTGTCTCTATCCTGTCTCTGTCTCTGTCTCTGTCTCTCTGTCTCTGTCTCTGATTCTGTCTCTGTCTCTGTCCTGTCTCTCTCTGTCTCTGTCTCTCTCTCTGTGTCTCGGTCCTAATGATTCTGTCTGTCTCTCTCTCTCTCTCTCTCTCTCTCTCTCTCTCTCTCTCTCTCTCTCTCTCTCTCTCTATATATATATATATATATATATAGTCTGTTTATATTGGTTTTCTGTGTCTATGTTTATTTACAAAAGTTTCAATAAATAAAATGGTTGATTGATTGATTGAAATTCATATAGCGCCCGTATTGTATTAATTGAAAGCGTTGTAGTCATCATTGTGGTCATCTGATTGTTGTAATTGTAACTGAATCACTGTAACCAGGATTCTTAACCATGAGGATTTGAACCTCTGATCTCTTGATTTGCAGTACTGCACCGAAGCCACTAGACTAACACTCACCCATGCTGACAGCGGGGGCAAGAGAATAGGGGGGTTGGCAATGGGGCTACAGACAGGTGCATTAGTAATTGCTAATGGAGAAATGGGAATAAATGCCTCTGCTATTCTAAAAGGTCAAGTTCAAAGAGAATGCAGATATAGGGAAAATTGCGAGAGTGTCAGGATTGTTTGATTGCGGCAGGTTTAGGTTCTAGGCCACTGAGCTCCTCCCAATAAATCACTGTGAATTTTTTATAATTTATCACTATCATTGCTATCTTTTCACTGTCATCATGACCAATCATTATCACTATAATAATCATTTTCACTACTATCATCTTCAGTAGCAGGAGTATCACCACCTCCACACCATTGTTTTTACCACCAAAGAGATCGTTACCACCTCCAAATTTAACACTTCTAGTACTATAATTTTGTTTTGTAGAAATTTACTGTTGTATTTGTGCAAAGATTTGTTGGGACAACTAAGGATGTTTTTCAATTACTAGTTAACAATTGGAAGTACTGCAATTAATTAGAACTCCGTCACTGTTCATACTCTGGCAGTGCTAGTCCCAAGCGTGGATAAAGGAGGAGGGCGACTCTAATGATCTCTGTTATCATACAATGTCGTTAAATTGAAACTACTACTACTACTGCAATTAGAAGTGAACGATGTTTAGATTTTTTTGGAGTGAAACGTTGTCACTTGGGTGTGTTTGAAAGCAATGGGGAATATATTGTTTACAGCTGTCTTGGGCTAAAGATTCCACTGTTACTCGACTGACAACCTTCTTTTTTTTCTTGCTCGGAAAATTAGTCCCATGGAACAGCGACGAGCAGCTTGGAAAGGATGATGCATCTTTTCGGGTTTCTTGACACTGAGCTGATCTTTTGCAGATAAAGATTAGTAGTAGTTTCAGTTTAACGACACTTTGTGATAACAAAGTTCATTAGCTTCGCCCTCCTCCTTTATCCAGGCTTGGGACTGGCACTGTCAGATTACGAACAGTGGCGGAGTTCAGATAAAGATTGGTGGCTTAAAATTTCTTTAGCGCAGGCCGTGGTTGTTTGTAGTGTATTATATCTCCCGTAGGAGATACAAGCATTACAGTTATACTAAGTGACAGGCCCGTAGCCAGTAAGAGGCAAGACGAGGCAAGTGCCTCGGCGTAATTCTCAAGACGAGGCAAGACGAGGCATGCCTCGTCGTAGTTCGACATGAATTAAAAGAAATATCATGTAAAGAGTAATAGCGTGCAGTTCTAAAAAAAATTGAGGAAAGTGTCGTCACTACCCCCGGTCGTCAACTTCTTTCATTGCCACTAACACCCCTTCCCCGTCGTCAAGTTTTTTCGTTACCCCCCCCAGTAGTCCAAATCTGTTAAAATATGCACTGAGGTAAGGATATGAAAGCTATCTGCCTCTGGCTGCGCCTGCTAAGTGATGAGCACTTTCTTAGGCTAACCGCGAGAGGCGGCCATGGGCATGAAATGTTATATGAGGGCAGGTGGCCAGTCCTCTCCCTCGTTGTCTGATCTTCCCACTGACAGTGTACGGTCATTGTACTCGTTAAAGTTGAGTTGGATAGGCGGCGCATGTAAAGCAGAAATCTCAAAACAGAATTCTACCCTGGTGGGGATTTGAACCTCCCCTTCCTACCGCTCGGTTAACAGTCCAGCAGGCTAACCACTAGACAAGGTTATCTGGGTGACGATGCGTCATGTCTGGTTTGTTTGTGGCCACAGTGAGGGTGGGGAGGGTGTGAAGAGTGGGAAGAGGAAGGACTGCTGGGGATTTCCGTGAAGACCAGAGGATGGAGAAAGGAATTACCGATAAAAACAGAGAACGGCACACAGATAAATCAGTCTGGTGTTCGATTCCTGTGAGGTGTTTAGTCAACAAGGAGAGGGACTGAGAAAGACAGAGAGAGGGACAGAGAGAGACAGAGAGAGAGGGACAGAGAGACAGAGACAGAGACAGAGAGAAACTAAATCAACCGACGAAGAAGAGACACACAAACGAAGACCAATCTGGGTTTGAAGGACGGGAAAACCCGTCGAGATAGAACAGGTGAAAAAGCAGGTTCACTGACAGATTCAGTGACACAGATCCAGTGACACAGATTAAGTGACACAGGTTCAGTGACACAGATTCTGCAGTGACAGATTCAGTGACACAATTCAGTGACACAGATGTTGCAGTGAGAGATTCTGCAGTGACACAGATTCAGTGACACACATTCAGTTACACACATTCAGTGACACAGATTAAATGCTTCAACCGCATTCAATTGTGTTCTTGTACATTGTCTTGTCTTGTTGTTTTCAGGATGATCGTTTGAATCGATTCTCGTCCGATGAATTCTTCTCCTTCTATTATTATCTTTGCGGTCGACCGGAGGTTGATGCCATCTTTACTCAGTTGTAAGTTGCAACCACTGCATGTTCAATATTCATTCATTCATTCATTCATTCATTTCGGATATTTGTTTAGCGCCCCTTCAAGATTTCTACTCAGAGGCGCTCCCGACTACAGCGCGGACACTGAATCGGAGTTTCACGCCGAAGCGCATTCATAGAAATTGCGAGTGAAGGACTTGCCCAGGGTCCCTATATATCTTTGCAGTTAGGCTACGCTACAGTTACAAAAATTTTGTTCCACTTAAGAAAATTACCCCCATTTTAGCCATACCATAAGATGGTTCTTACTAGGGTCCTCATAGACTCTTCAAAGACAGCTGCACTGTAACGAGTTTCCGCTGCAAAAGACCCCAAATCGTAAGGCCTTTTAAGGGGGGTATAAGTATATTCGTCAATAGAGGTATGAATGTAGGCCTAATAAATCAGTAGAATTTCCTTACCTTATGGTGCGCAGTGAAAGGAGGCACGAGAGAATTGTAATTTTAATCTGACCTTAATAAAGCACCACTTCAACAAAAAAACTCATCAGTGGCGCTCCCGACCCGAAGCAGTAAAATTGCTGTCGAATAAACTCCTATTATTTCTCTAAACTCTATGACATTGTACCCGACTGCGGTGTGCCAATCAGAGCTGTCTTTCTCAATAAACGAATATAATTATTATACAGACCGCTGGCTCTTGCCGCTCTTGCGAAACTGTGGAAGGGACAAACTGAGGAGCTAGAGCCGCAGCTCTCGAGACAAAGAGCCTATAGTTTTGTGGACCAGCAACCACTTTCGTTTCTCAAACAAATCGGTGCTTTTAACCTCGGCACTTACGATATCAGTCGTACGAAATGGAAGGTAGATGGAACATGCACTTGCCAAACAGATTCCTAGTTCTGCGTCATTGTTACTGTCTAATCTTTACAACCGAGTAGCAGCAAAGAGCCAGAAACATCGTCGACAGCTGCTGTAGTAGTCCGACCTCTGTACAAGGTGTTGTAAGAAGGTTTTGCTACATTGTTACGTTGCATCACAGCAGCGTTGTTGGTTGCTCAAACTCTTAATGTGACTAGTGCCAGAGCTGTGAGGAACTGTATGCGTGGGTTGCATGTAAATCTTGAGCAATAAGGAAGTAAGCACTAAGTAAGCATTTGTTAACACGCCAAATGACCGTAGGCGTTGTCGAATCAAGGCATCGTTGGCAAAGACCCAGTCCTTGCAATGAGTATAGACTACAGTTCCTTACATTCCGTTCCAGACCATGAGATTTCAGTGCGTTACAGCAAGATGACATTTATTATTATTTCTACATTTACTTAGCGCCGTTATTTAATGAATAAACGTCAGTTGATGACCCTGAGTAATTGTGAGTGAAGGACTTGTTCAATTGTAATTGTTATTAGTAACTGGTCTGGCGCTGGAGCCTCAAGGTTCCCTACAAATGCATCAACCATCTAAAAGGATATGTCTACTTAAACCCATACTTTCTACATGTGTACTAACCCAGCAGTCTAACCATTCGACCACCGTACACCACAATTGGCTAATCTCTGCCCAACTGTATACCCCATTTTCGTGAATGATCCTAATCATCCATTCCGGTTTCCCATTTACGACCAGGTTGCAGGTTGCGATGCGCAGGCAGAGTTATGGTTTCCATTAGGCCAGTTTGCGGCTAATACGCACACAGACACACAGGCACACACACATACACACAGAGAGAGACAGGGACAGAGAGAGAGACAGAGACATGGTGAGAGAGACAGAGAGATAGAGACAGAGAGGGAGAGAGACAGACAGACAGAGAGACAGACAGACAGACAGACATACAGAGACAGAGACAGACAGAGACACACGCACACACATACACACACGCACACATACATCCTTCATCGAGGGGGTTTGGAGAGAATCATGCTCAGCTGACTGTCCAAACAGAATATTCCAAAAGCTGCCGGACCTTTACTACCGGATGCCATTCATGCCCGGGTCCTCGATGCCATTTGATGCCCTGGTCCTTTGCTCTCTTCGTTCACTTCTTACGACTCAGTGCAGAGACACGAAGCTTAATAGATTGGACGATAAATTATGCTGCGCTATTTGGTTTAGTGCACACGTACGATCGTTTTCATGGTTTTCGGGGAGTGGCTGTGTGCTTCCTTGATTCAACCGAGAGACGCCGTCTATGCTCTGCGTGGCCGCAGTTATGGAAGCGTTCGGTAAATTTATTATCGCGTAAAACCGTCTCGTCATAGTTTCGTGTAATGGTAACGGCCGTATATTTATTGTTTATGAAGAATATTCAGCATCATCCTCTTTATGGCTCTATGTGTGATGAGTCTTGTTAAAATCGTTTGACGTCCTGGCTACTCGTATGTTTATCTGTGCAACGTATGCCCATGTTGCACAGCAATGGGAGAAATCAGTTTGCTTTTGAATAATTTGCAGATTTGTTGCAGATATTTATGAGGTTAACAGCGCTTTACTTTACACCAACATTTACATTACAATGGTATTGACTCTGAGGGGTTCGTAAGAAGTGCCATCCAAATGTTATGTTACAATTACAATAACACCTTCATTTATGTTTCACCTATTTAAGGGGTGCATAATTATGTAGATTATGTATTACAAAAGCTTACATTTACATGGCACCTATTACATTACACCTAATTTTAAATTAAAGTGCATATCCTATATAATACCTTAATTTAAAGTTTAAGCTGTGTTTTATAGATGGTCTGTTACGATACAATTATAATTTAACCAATATTTACATTATACCAGTGGTTAAATTGATCACCTAGAGGTGGCAGATCTCCGAATTTTTACAACTGTAAAACCTAAGCCTACTTACCGATACTCGCTATTACTCTATTCAGAAAACACACAAAATATGTGAAACAATAATAATAATAATGATAATGATAAAATAATAAAATTTTAATAATAATAATAATAATAATAATAATAATAATAATGATAATAATAATAATAATAATAATAATAATAATAATAATAATAATAATAATAATAATAATAATAAAATAGTAATAAAATAATAGTAATAATAATAGACAATTCTGCACTTTCGTAATAATATTGAAGTCCGTAAGTAATAATAGCAATACTAATAATAATAGTAATAGCAACAATACACTATTGTTCTGTGTTCTTTGTTGGTTATAACTTTCGGTCACCAGCGGAAATAAACAGAAGTCGTTGATGACGGCAGAACAGTTCATGAACTTTCTGAACCAGGAGCAGAGAGACCCACGTCTCAACGAAATCCTTTACCCTTACTGTGATCTATCGAAGGCTCAGGCCCTCATCAGCCAGTTCGAGGTGACCTCCGAAGCTTCCGGCAAACCAGGTAGACCTATATATAATAATAATAATAATAATAATAATAATAATAATAATAATAATAATAATAATAATAATAATAATAATAATAATAATAATTATTATTATTATTGTTTGTATTATGTTTGTTATTATAATAATAATAATAATAATAACGCTTTTTCTTTATTGAAGCGCCTGACAAACGCACTGCGCTGTACATTTACCAGTTATGCAATTGAAACAATTCACAAGAACACAAATGACAGAAGACATAAATCTTAACTACTAACAGAACAGACAGCCTGCAATACACGGCGCTAATAGCAGCCTACAAAGCATGTCCGCCTACGGATGCTCGATCTCGGTACCTCTCGCTCTCCATGCCAGTGTGTTATCCAATTCGCTATCGCTATACTGGGCTGTGACACGATTGGTTAGGGCACTCGCCTTCTAACACGGAGAGTACGGGTTCGATCCTCCTCCCCTGAGACGGTTACTGCATAGGGACCCTTAGACAAGACCTCTGATCACAATTTCTCAGCACCATCGATTGATGCTTGGTCATTAGATGGTGGCGTTTAATAAACGCATAATAAAAATGAATTAGGTAAGAAGGAAACGTGGCCAGCATTTGTAAGCTGCAAGGCTTACTCGTAAAAGGCTTTAGGCTGAGAAGCGCAATAATTGCCAAACGTGATTAGCATGCGTGATTTTCGCCCCCCAGTGTTTTCGTCAATTAACCGAACAACCGGAGAGGGGGTTGGAGGGAAAGGTGGGAATACAAAGAAGAGAGCAGAGGTACATGACCTGGATGAGAGGGACTTGGAATGTAGGAAGTGTAGGTACATGTGTTTGACTCCAGAAATAGATTAGACGAACTGATGCCAGTGGTCGTAACCCTGCATCCTGGCGGAAGCTGGGTGTTACCCTCCTCTCCTTCGGCCAGACCTTTCTGAACTACTCCATCTTTTTCAGCACCAAACAAACCAGTTGCTGAACTTGAACCTTGTTTGCTTTGCACTCAGGTTTTATTTGGTTTATGGCTAAATTCCTGAAAATAACTTTGGGAACTGAGATTTTTACATTTTTTCACTCCTCTCCATATCATATAATGTTGTATAACCAGACATTTATATCGCGCCCTCTAGGCACCGTGTGAAGTTGCTAAAATGGATTTTTGAAATTGTCTTTGTGACACACACACACAAAAATTTACAGAAATATTCGTTAATCTGTTTTGTAGACCCAGATTCCTCGGTTCCTCCAGGTAAGATATCTTGCTCATTGACAGAAAAGATAATGATTCTGGGTCATCAATTAAATTGCGCTGCAAACATTCAGAGCTTTAATTAACCTGAATTTTAATTAATCCGAACTTTAATTAATCAATTAAATTAAAAGTAAAACAACATATTCCCAGTCTTATGATCCTGTGAGCTTCTGAAGGGGTTCTAGAGAAGCATCTAACAAGCAAGTGGGGAAGCACTAGTTGATTTATTAGAGTGCTCGCCTTGTACCGCAGAGACCGGATCGAGCCAGCCCTCAGATGGTTACTGTGTAGGGACCTTGAGCAAGTACTTCACTCACAGCTGCCTAGACTATTGCGCCCCATCTACGCTGGTCTCCCGCGGGTTCGAATCGAGAGGCTGGAGCGGGTTCACCGGTCTGCGGCTCGACTCATTGGCGGATTTGGTAAGACCGACCGCATATCTCAGTATATGCGTGAGGTATTGCACTGGCTTCCTTTCCCTCAACGCATCTCATACAGGATCGCGTCCTTGGTGTGGCGGTGCTTATAAGGCTGGGCACCCTCTCACTTGCGTGAGCTATGCCGCCCTCTTTCTTCTTGCACGGACCGCCGAGCACTGCGCTCCTCTGTCCACGGTGACCTGGCGGTCCCATTCGCCCGCTCTGCAACCATGCAGAGCCGTTCCTTCTCTGTGGTTGGTCCAACAACCTGGAACGTGGCTAACACTAGATTTACGACACCTTCCAAACTGTTCTCAGTTTCACCAACTGTTGAAGACTGCATTCTTCCGTATGGCCTGGGTCGGGAGCGCCTCTGAGTAGGGATCTTGAAGGGGCGATATATAAATTCTGATTGATTGATTGATATCAATGGATGCTTGGTCATCAGATAGTGGTGCTTAATAAATGCACGATAATTATGTGAATACGTGTTAACTTCTTACTCTGCTATTTTTATGTGCGTGGTTGTTTTGATTTTTTCATCTGGATTAAAGCGGTAGGTTAATTAATGTAAGGGGGTGATCGATAGTGTAGTGGTTAGCCTTCTGAACTGTCAATCGAGAGGTCGGGGGTTCAAATCCCCGTCAGGGCAGAAATTTGGTTCGAGATTTCTGTTCCACCAGCATCCCTGGCAAACTCAGCTATAATGAGTACACTGACCGTACACTGTCGGTGGAAAGATGAGACAGCGAGGGAGAGGACTGGCCACCCACCGTCATATGTCGAGGCTAAGAAAATGAAGACGCTAACACGTCATACCCACGGCTGCCCTCAGAGGTAGCTGAAGGGACTGCTTCTCTTCTTCTAACGAAAAGCACCCTTGTTGTGTTACGGCGCCATATAAAAATTGTCATTATTATTATTAATAAAGCGATTGTTCTGCTGAAGGTGACCTGTCGAAGAGGGGATTCCTGCGCTACCTACTGAGCGACGAAAACGGAATAATTCCGCTGGAAAAGCTCGACCTCAGCGAGGACATGACACAACCACTGTCACACTACTTCATCAACTCATCTCACAACACGTATCTGACCGGTCCGTACTACCTCAATATTTGTCTGAGTGGACGAATTTACTACGAGGAAAAATATTCGGACTAATTTACTACGAGGAAAAATATTTGGACTAATTTACTATGAGGAAAAATATTTGGACTAATTTACTATGAGGGAAAATATTTGGACTAATTTACTATGAGGGAAAATATTTGGACTAATTTACTATGAGGGAAAATATTTGGACTAATTTACTATGAGGAAAAATATTTGGACTAATTTACTATGAGGGAAAATATTTGGACTAATTTACTATGAGGGAAAATATTCCAAATAATCAACGACGCTAATTTTAGAAAGACTGATGGGCAATATGCTGAGAGCTGTATTCGTTTGGATCCATGACTGGCCACCAGTGGCCCAATGTAGGCCCTCTATGGGCCCAACATCTGTTTAGATAAGTTCGTGCATATTTGATGATATTCTCATTCTTCTTATAATAACAGGTAAGCAAATATACACAAAGGTGTATGAATACAAGTGCTTATAGGTATATGTACATTTGTAGATGAATGCATGCATTAAAAATGACTTATACATACATACACACATGCATACATGCACATTTACATTCTTAACATACATAAATACATACATACTTACGAAAAACACACATATATACATACATACCTTGATATGCACATACATACATATACATATATAGTTATATACGTACATAAACACATACATTCACATTTGCTTCCATACACATAAGTGCATATACACATACATACACACATTTGCACACATGTGCATACATATACACATACATGCACACACATTTATATATATATACACATATACACATACATACACACATTTGTGTACATACATATACATACATATACACTTACATACACACATGTATGTACATACATATACATACATACACACATTTGCATACACACACACTGACGTTTAGCAAAGAAACCTGACGTTTTATTTTGTGAAGGTCATCAGTTGACTGGGAAGTCTTCCGTTGAGATCTACCGCCAGACACTTCTTACCGGCTGCAGGTGTGTCGAGCTGGACTGCTGGGATGGTAAAGGAATCGACGAGGAACCGATAATCACCCATGGTTTTACCATGTGCACGGAAATCCCCCTCAAGGTATCTAACACATTCTTCGAGGTGGTGAACTCCTAGAATTCTGTTTGTCATTCCATCAGTCATAAATTATCTTTGTGTCTATCAATGCTGCATTATAATGATTTTTAAATTAGAAATTCTTGTTTGAACACCTTTACAGGTACTTTTATTATGCTTTGGTGCTACCTTTCGCCACTGTATGCATAGTTCGTAAAGTGTGAGTGTTTGTAATGTAATGTAATGACGACAATTTCTATAGCATCATCAGTAGCATGCTATAGGTACTTCTAGAATGCTTCATACAAACCCCTACACACGCCTACACACACCCACACACACACACACACACACACACACACACACACACACACACACACACACACACACACACACACACACACACACATATATATATATATATATATATATATATATATATATATATATATATATATATATATATATATATATAATATAGGTTTAAATTGTGCTATTTTTCGCCACTATATGCATACATTCATTGATGATCATTTTCATTGTTGTCCAAAACTTCATTAAAAGGCTCCTTGTTTGAACAGTGGGAGTTAGAGACTGTTGTCGTTTGTGAAGATTTATTTTGGGATGGAAAGTCATTACTCCAATGTGATGACAGTCGACTGGAGTGGACGAACTGACCGGACATAAAAAGCAGAAGGTCATTGTGAATAATTGATGACGTCGATGACCGATTACTGTCCAGCAATGACTGACCATCGTCTGTCTGTCTGTCTGTCTGTCTGCCTGTGTGTCTGTCTGTCTGTGTGTCTGTCTGTCTGTCTGTCCGTCCGTCTGTATGTCTGTCTGTCTGTCTGTCTGTCTGTCTGTCCGTCCGTCCGTATGTCCGTCCGTATGTCTGTCTGTCTGTCTGTCCGTCCGTCCGTCCGTATGTCTGTCTGTCTGTCTGTATGTCTGCCTGTCTGTCTGTCTGTCTGTCTGTCTGTCTGTCCATTTATCAGTTCCTTCTTCTGTAGGAAGTGATTGAAGCCATCGCTGAGACGGCTTTTAAGGTGTCCGACTATCCAGTCATCCTCTCCTTTGAAAACCACTGCTCGTAAGTTCTCCCTCTTCCAGGCTTCAGCCTCCATTTCACGGTGGATTCATAGTACTCGTAATCTTAATCGCAAATTTATGTAGTGCAATTTCAAGAACAAAAACGGAGGGATACTCCTAAGCAGACAGATCAAATCCAAGATCATTCATTCATTCATTCATTCATTCATTGCGAGCATTTATATAGCGCCCCTAAAAGGTTAGGTCTTACAACTCTGGAGCGCTCCCGCCCCAACCTCGGCTAAACAGGACAGTATTAAGATTGCAATAGAACGTGTCGAAGGGGAACTCCGCTATTGTTCGTAGTCTCTGACAGTGCCAGTCCCAAGCCTGGATGAAGGAGGAGGGCGACGCTAATGATCTTTGTTATCACACAGTGTTGTTAAACTGAAACTACTGTCGGAGGGGACCCTGGGCAGCAGGCACAGGGGTAAAGGGAATCGGTTCCAGACCACAGGACCGGCTACAGAGAAATCGCGTCGCTGCCTGATAGAAGTTGGCGCATAGGAGACAAGAGGCTTGCCATGTACAGAAGAGCGAAGAGCGCGGTGGCAATGGATGGGTGGAGTGACAAAGCTCCCTGATCTTAACAGTGCTTTCTGTTTTTGCGTCTGAAACTTTGCTGAGGAATTTTTTGTGGGAGAAGTGCCTTTTAGCTAGTTATGTTACATTCGTATAAAATTATGTTGATAACTTTGCAAAAAGTTTGGGAGCTCTAATATTATCTTGCAATATAAAATGATGATGAGGGGCCATAGTGTAGTGATAACATCACTGGCGTGAAGAGCAGTAGTAGGTAGCGGGATCGCTTCCCGTACCCTCCCAAAAAGGTCTACTCAGCCTATCATTCGCGAGATGGTGCGTTGGTAAAATGAGATGTAGGACGTGATGGGCGCCTTGCATGGCTGCCGTATACAGTTAAATTCGACTCCTGTAGGCCTAATAACTTGTGATCATCCGTTCATACTGCATAATTGTCAGAATGAAAATATTAAACAAAGATTATTATTATAACTTAATTTGATTAAGCGTCAATAACTAAGGTTTTGTAACCGTGTATTTTGTAGGCCTAAACAGCAGGCTAAGATTGCCTATCACTGTCGAAGCATATTTGGAGATGCCCTTCTAACAGATCCACTTGAAACTTCTCCGGTAAGAACCAGTTCAACAAAATTACGCTGAATATAAGAACATTTCTCAGGTCTGAATATAATGTAATTGAACATTTATATAGTGCCCCTTCAAGATATCTACTCAGAGGCACTCTCTGCGCTAGCCTATATGATGTTAAATGTCATTACGAACGAATATATTACATCAGTTGGCAAAACAATGCACAGTAAGCTGTAAGAGTCACCAGTCACCCACGCACACACGAGGAACCAACCAACGGATTCCTGTCGACGGCTGAAGATGGCATGGATGTTCAGAGTCGCTGGACCAAGTTGCGTCGATAGAGCAGAGTGACTGAATGTATGTTAATTGGTCAGCCTTCTCTGTATTTTGATTGGTCGGCCTTCTTTGTATTTTAATTGGTCGACCTTCTTCGTATTTTGATTGGTCGGCCTTCTCTATAATTATTTTAATTGGTCGACCTTCTTTGTATTTTGATTGGTCGGCCTTCTTTTTTACATTGACTTTTCTACTCTTTTGGCTGCGTTGAATACTTGCACTTATATGAGTAGCAATGATTCAACTGAAGATGATGAGAACCTTGTGGTTATATTTTCAGCTGGAAGCGACTGTTCCGTTGCCAAATCCGGACTCGCTGAAGCGGAAGATTCTCGTAAAGAACAAGAAGAGGCATCTACACAAGTGTGAGTCTTCCATTCATCATTATTGATTCACAAAACAGAATCCTGATGAGGCTGAATGTTTAGAGTCTATACTTCCTTAACCAGGCTATGCAGGCTTCTTATATCTTGCTGAAACGGTCTAATTGTAACTGCACATTAGTGTAAAGCTGTTGATCGACATATCGAGATTAGCTTGGGCTACTGTGTATTGTAAGACGTAAATGCCAATGTAATGTTTACATATGTACATATATATACATAATATGCACATGCTGACGTACATGCATACATAATATACACATATGTAATGCTTAGTTTGCTTACTTACATGCAATACACACAAGTGACGCATACATGCATGCATACTTACATACATGTACATACATACAGACAGACATGTTATACTTACGTACATAGATACATACAATACACACAGGTAATGCTTGCATACATACGCACCATACATTACATTCATACATATACATGTGCATACATATACATGGATACTTTTAAGACTGGTGCAGTAATGTTCAAATGTATCAACTGATGACGCTCCAAGTAAAGAAGACTAAGCAGAATCTTGAGTGGCGGCTGAAACTATATTCCGATGCTGTTCTGAGAGATAGTGGGGCGCGGTGGTGTAGAGGTATGTTCGGTGCCTTGCAACCGGAGGGTTGCGGGTTCGAATCCACCTCAAGGGGTATATTTGGTGCCTTGCAGCCGGAGGGTTGCGGGTTCGAATCCACCTCAAGCCGCCGCGTAAGGACCCTGGGCAAGTCCTTCACTCGCAATTGCTCATGCGCTTCGGCGTGAAACTCCGATTCAGTGTCCGCGCTGTAGTCGGGAGCGCCTCTGAGTAGAAATCTTGAAGGGGCGCTATATAAATATCTGAAATGAATGAATGAATGAATGAATTTCTCGGCTTTTCTCTTTCCAGCCAAATCCAGCGGAGATGGAAACGAGGAGGCGGTCGCCCACCCGGTCATCAGAGCTGTTCCATCAAATTCCAGTACCGGTGGCCTCGAGGGAGAGGCCAGCGGTGCCACTCCCAAGGCCACGGACGACGGACACATACATTGGCACGCTGGTGGAGGAGGGAACGTCGCCGATGACACGGACTCGGATTCGGAGCTTGGAAGTGATCGAGATGAAAATGAGCTGTTGGATGATGAAGCCAACAAGATAGTAGAAGTCCCCGAGGATAAGGAGGTAGAAAGTAACTGCATTCACAATACGTGAAACGTTTGTAGACATGGGCATATTTAGGGGGGGTTTACGGATTCAACCCCCAAAAAAATTTCTATGCAATTATATGCGAAGTACAAAAAACTGACCTTTTTCTACCTATTCCAATGGAAACCCCCCGAAAACTTAAAAAACCTCCAAAATTGTTTCCCTGGCTACGCTGCTGTGTGTAGACTAGACTGTCTCCAAGTGAAAATATTAAATATAATTATTTCATTTACTTACCACATGACGCCGACACTCGCCTCTTTGGACCTGTCCTGATGTACCCGGGCCACGTCCTGCACCAACTAGGCCTACTACCCCCACCAAACGCACACACTACTCCCTCCTTCCCTGTGCCCATGACCGCATAATCCCCCCCTCCAACAGCCTAATGCGCAGAACATTTATCGTTAGGATGTTATATACTTTTTAACTGTGTTTATCAGATGTCTGCACACAAAAGTGCAGTTAGTAATTGGTTAATAAAGAATGTACTTACTTATATATACACCAAAGTGCTATTAGCAATAGGTTAATAAAGAATACACACATGTATGTCTGTACACTTTGGTGTACAGAGATACATACATAGGTGGTGATAGGGATCAGATATCACTTGTGTTAAATAGCAGTGATGCTGTGAATTTCTAATACATGTAAATGACATCATTTACTGACTGCATAATTAAAAGCATATTTCTTTCGTTTGGTTCCCCAGGGAACCGAGGGACAAGAGGCCGAAGCCGGAATGGAAATGTCGGCACTTGTTAACTACATACAACCGGCACGTTTTCATTCCTTTGACTATGCAGAAAGTAAGTTACGACCAAATGTTCAATTTTTGTGTTGTTGTTGCACTTACTACCTGTATAATAATAATAATAAATAATAATAATGATAATTATAAAAATGAGAATAATACTGGCGATAATAATGATGATAATATTAAGACCAGTAATAATGATAAAAATAATTAGTTATATACTGTTGTTTAGTCAATTGTCTTTAAAATGTTTCTTAGGGATAAATTAAGGGAACCTCTTGAACCACGAGAAACCTAACAATGAAACAAACCTCGCTGAATGATTCATGTTTTAAAGTTCCTGTTTCATCCATTCATTCAGAGGACTGATATAGCGCTCATTCGAGATACCTACTCGGAGGCGCTCCCAGCCCAACTCCAGCGGTAAAGAACAGTTTTCAGATGCTTTATAAAAGGTGTATGCAGATTCCCTACCTAAAAGAACAAGCAAATCTGAAGGAAGGTTATTCCACTTGGTGAGCCAAACCATCGAAAAGGCGCGACGTAGGCTACGTTGCATCTTTGAAGTGCGCGCAAAGTGAAGAACAATATTAAGTTCACTTCGAGATGCAGAACGAAGATTTCCGCGGCCAGCCAAAACTGAGGTGGCACAACAAAGCTCCCTCAAGTAGGCAGAGGCTTTCTCTGACTGACCAGACCCAGACCGAAATCCTAAATTCAGTGCACTGGGAAACAGGCACGTCATGCGAGACATAGTGAACTGTTGAAATACCATCAATGATCCTACCAGCTGTACGCAGAATGCCCTCGATTAGGCCCGCCGAGAGGGGGCAGGGGGCAAATGCCCAGCGACCCGGCGACTTTTAGGGACCCTGGCTGGGCCCGTAATGAACGTATGAAAGTATTATAAACGATTTTGTTGCAGCTAAATCCAGAAAAGCTGCTTTTTGATTAGCATAAATTTGAAAAATAAATTTTTTAAATTAACAACTGACTAAAATCATAGTTGTATATATAAATATAATAGTGGATTATTTCAATGTGTTTTTTAAGTTGTCTCATAAAGCATAAAGATAGTTTAGCGGCCCATGATTGCTCTGCCTAGGGGCCCTGAATTCTGTCGCCGCCCCTTCCCTCGTTCTGCTATTGTTAAATGCACGAGAACAAATTCGATTGGGTTGATCTGTTGGGGGAAGAAATAGAATTTCTTGTGCACTGAAAACAATTCTTTGATTTTGATTGTGTTTTTCAGAAAGAAATCGAAGTTATGAATGTACCTCGTTTGTTGAGACTCAAGCCACTGCTTTTCTGAAGGCTTTTCCAGTCGAGTTTGTCAAGTATCTTTTGTGACTTAGGGGCCTGAGCTGTACTGTAATTCAGTATATGAATTATGTAAATGTAAACGTTTTATATATTGACCATATGGCCTCGAACCTGCTCATTTTTCAATGAATTGATTGGGTAAGATCCTTCACAACTGCTACCCGTTTGAATGGGCACCACGCCATATATGGTCCCCGTGTACGGACCGTGCTAGCCCGAGATGAAATCTTTTAAATAGGCGACCTTCAGGAAGCGAACCGCGATCCGCACACTCTCTTACACAGAGCAGCATGGGACACAGCCTTAACCAATGTAGCTAACTGGGTGGAAAAACTGTAATTGTAACAGCTCTTATTCGGTAAGCTAAGTGTATACCTATTTGAGTCAATACAAATTTCTTTGTTGCCATATGTATTGCTTGTTATCAAGTGACACAAATTAAGCGAGACCATGGTCCCTTCTGACGTTTGTACCTGATAAACTTGTTTACACTAAAGTTATATATCTGCCGTGTTTTCTTACCATATCCAATCTTATTCAAGGCCTTTTTAATATTAAAAATTATCAGTGCTATGTAATGTACGCATTCCAACATTTTTAAGCGTCTTTTTGACGCACTCGAAACCATGCATGCACAAGACTTGTGTTTCCAGAAATTCTTAACTGGATTTGGTGTGTCTGCTGTTGATATGGCCGTGTTGTTGTTGTTGTTTTTGTTGCTATTTTTCCCTGACATTGATGTCAAGCTTTAACAAGCGACAGCTAAGTCGAATCTATCCAAAGGGAACGAGAGTCGACTCCAGCAACTACATGCCTCAGGTGCAGTAAGTCTTAACTTCTCAAGGCACCTGCCTTGAACTACAGTGTCGGTCTTAGTTCCGTCACCTATATAATTATGCTTTCTCGTTTCTAATTTGTTGCAAATTGTTTGCGTTCTATCTGTGTCTCTTAATTAAATCAGTTTTTTGTGGGGTGATGAGGTGTTGATTGTTCACGAGGGATTCATTCCTTACTGTGATGTTGATGACTGTTTTGTCGTGAAAATTATGGTGATTGGTGAAACGGTGTAGTAATGATGATGATTAAAAAAACTGATGTTTGGTGAAGATGATCAGTGTTGATAAGCACAGATGGGGATGCTGGCGATGAGT
This sequence comes from Aporrectodea caliginosa, assembly GCA_020284085.1. NCBI lineage: Eukaryota > Metazoa > Annelida > Clitellata > Crassiclitellata > Lumbricidae > Aporrectodea > Aporrectodea caliginosa. The sequence continues at coordinate 117,053 of JACEVL010000470.1, forward strand.
ATATATTATATACATATATATATATATATAATATGATGTATATATTATACATAGTTGACAATATATATATATATATATATACAAGTTGATGATGATCGTTGTGAGATACACATGACTATTATATATTTAGCTATCATTACCAACTGATCACTTGCAAAGTTTTTGTGATGTACTTAAAAAGTGCTATAGTAAGTTCAATATCTTTATACACACATACATATATAATATACATACATGCATGTTTACGTACATAATACATACAATGATTTTAATTAAGGTTGTGTCATTGTTTTAGATTTTCTGGAATGCTGGTTGCCATCTGGTTGCCCTTAACTTTCAAACGCTTGGTACGATCACAGCTTCTTATATTCTTACTTCAGTTTACAATCACTCGTACCTGAAAACAAACCGTTATGAACATGTCTTTTCAAGTCATTATATATATGATCACCTGATCACATCATCTGACTAAGCCGAGCTACTACTAGTACATCTGTGGTGTATTTAGTAATATTAACTTGTACTGTATAAATCTTCGTATTTTAATATGTATGTATGTATGTATCAGGTCACTTGGCATAGGGCATTCAGATTTTGTACACCAAAGTGCGGTATGCAATTGGTTTCAATAAAGAATATTTCTATCTATCTATTTTTAAGTATCTTACAAAAGCTCTTTCTTTGTGCTGTCCTATATGATGTTAAATGTAATGTCATTTGCAACTATACTATTACATCAGGTAGCAAAATAATGCACATTGAACTAGAAATAGAGTCACAAATGGTAGGCCCACGTACACACGTGGAACCAAACAACGGATTCCCATCGACAGTTGACAGATGGCATGGATGGATGTTGAGACTCTCGGGACCAAGTTGCATCAATAATAATTATGTCTGTGTCGTTAATGCCATTAAGGTATGGTCCGTCATTAATACCATTGGAGTATGATATGCATCCTACAAGGAAGTTCTGGGTAATTGATTATTTTAGTAATCTCGAGAAACGCTGCACACCAGTTCAGAATTTTGTTCTTTTGTTAGCATTTCCTATGCAAATGGTTTGCTTTATAAATTAATGGTGCATCCTGTGAAGGAATTAAGTTCTCTTTCCCATTAATTAATTAACGAGCGCATTTATTCGTTTCTTCTGCTGGCTGTTTGATTGTTAGATCTCTCGATGCAGCTAAATCTTGGCACATTTGAGTACAACGGTCGAACAGGTTACATTCTGAAACCGGATTTCATGAGACGAAAGGATCGACAGTTCGATCCATTTGCAGAGTCAACGGTTGATGGAATAGTAGCCGGAACCGTCGAAGTTAAGGTACTATACCGGAGTAGATAATCTTGAAGGGGCGCTATATAAATCTCTTAAATGATGAATACCGGATCGCTGCTCTGGTATGGTGGTGCTTGCTGGGCCTTGCCCCATCCTACCTGTGAGAGCTCTGCTACCCTACCCTGGCTGTCCGGGGTCGTTGCTCCCACCGCTCTACTGAGCGGCGTACTACAATACATCTACTAGGCAGATCCACACCTTCTGAGTCATTGACCCCTCGGTCTGGAATGAGCTTCCTAATTTGGCGCTACGTTGTTTCCACTCCGATACTTCTATTCTAACCTTAAAACTGTCCTTTTAAGCCGTGCTGAGGGCGGGAGCACTTCTGAGTAGTAGTTGCCTTGAACAGAAAACTATTCAGAGGTGCTTCCGACCTAACTATCAAGAGAGAGTGGTATTCAAGCGGCATCGAAAGTAGAAAATCTAATGTATAAAAATTGATTGTGTTATATTAATATAAATAGAGTTGTAGTCGTCAGTAAATGAGATCTCTCAGACGAAGTTTTGTCAAACAAAGACTTGTTGAACAACTGGAAATCCATTTCCACAGTTACCTGCTTTTTTGCTCTGCAGGTGATCTCAGGGCAGTTTCTGACTGATAGAAAAATTGGAACGTACGTTGAGGTGGACATGTATGGGCTGCCGACGGATACAGTTAGACGTAAATTCCGCACAAAGGTTATTCCAGCGAATGGAATAAATCCCGTCTATGACGAAGATGCATTTGTTTTTAGAAAGGTTCGTGGTTAACTTTGTATTTGAGCGGGTAGATCGTTCAGCTACAAGGCATTTATATTGGGACTATTTCCACACAAGTGATTTGAAAATATATAGGCCTAATGTGATACATATAAATGATATAATAGGCACCAGTTATGTAGCTGGCTTGAGGATTGCTGTTGAGAGAGACAGACAGACAGACAGAGGTAGAGAGACGGACAGAGACAGATATACAGACAGAGACAGACAGAGACAGAGCCAGACAGAGAGAAACAAAGAGAGACAGACAGACAGAGACAGACTCCATGGAAAAATTAGCTAAAACTTATGTAGTATGTTTTTTGTACATATAAATGTCAAAAATTGGTATAAAAGTTATCTGTATTATTTTAGTTGATTTCTGTTTAATTTAGTTCTGCTACCCTTGCCTGCTTTGTGAACAGAGATTGATATTAAACTGAACACTCTGTAAATACTGTGTACATGGAATATTGTGAGGAACTCTAACCCAGATAGGTATGTCAGCCATGTTTGTTTGGATGACATTGGGCCCACATCTGGCCACGAATGGCCGCCCGTGGCACCATGTGGGCCCAGTCAACATGGTTGTCTTGGAAACAAGTTGTTTACTGGACTTTGCCCTTTATAATTATGTATGTTCTCTTCGGATCTTAAGACTGTTCTATTTAGCGGGGTTGGGTCGGGAGTGCTCCTGAGTAGGTGGTCTTGAAGAGGCACTGTAGGCTATATAACACCTTAATGAATTAATTCAGATAGTCTACGCTTTATTTTGTGCTATTAGGTTGTTTTACCAAACCTTGCCACTTTGAGACTGGCCGTTTATCACGAGAATGGTACAACCATGATTGGTCATCGTGTTTTACCAGTCGAAGGACTGCGACCAGGTAGGTTCAACTCATTTACAATCAGGTGACGTAATCAAACATTTTATGTAACTTAATTGTAATTGTAACCGAACATTTATATAGCGCCACTCAGAAATCAGCAGTGCGCTCGACCTGCATCAGTGCCTGCACCAGCTGGACTACTAAGCTGGACTACTTCTCTTTGCCATCTCGCTTGCCTTTAGCAATATGCCAATTAACACACATTTCCAGATGTGCTGTGAGTCGTTATGACTGTATTCGTTTGATGTCTTTAGTATTTTTATAAAAAAATGAAAATGCTCTGTAAGTTTACATTAGGAATCAATTATAATATAGTTGATAAATTTTTTAAACTTGGCTGTGGTTTGGAAACAGTGTGCATTGTAACAGCAAACAAAACCATACCAGACCTCTATAATTTCTGCTAATCAATACATCTTTAGTTATATTTATTTAGTTGTATACGTGTGACTTTATAATCTGCTCCTGTAATAGTTTATTTTAAAAATGTATGCAATCGTTGTATACAATGTAATGCATGTGTGCTTGTCAGATGCAAATAAAGACTACTTACTTACTTACTCTAGCGTAAATCTGGCTCTGTGGGGGGGGGGCAAATTGGACGTCCTCTCGACTCACATCTCTCTCTCTCTCTCTCTCTCTCTCTCTCTCTCTGTCTCTCTCTCTCTCTCTCTCTCTCTCTCTCTCTCTCTCTCTCTCTCTCTCTCTGTCTCTCTCTCTCTCTGTCTGTCTGTCTCTCTGTTTGTTTGTCTCTGTCAAGATTGGTTCTCCATTTTCCTTGAGCATTTCATGAATTACTCCTGTTACATTACGAGTCTTCAATGCCACAGGTTACCGACATATTGGTTTACGAAATGAATGCAATCAACCTCAAGGCGCTGCCACACTGTTTGTGCATATAAGCGTCAAAGACTACATCCCAGATGCATTTGCAGGTAGCATTATTTATGATAAATGGCTTAAATTAAATAATTTAGTTCATAGCTTTCATGTTTTTTATTTGAATCTATGCCTTCCTCTCAGTGCCTTTGAGTAGTTCCAAAAAGGTGCCTTATTAATTTTAAAATAAATACCAAGATACATTTGTTTGGTGATTTATTTGCCTCTGTTGACTTACCTGTTTTGGTGGTGAAAACATACAGAATTTATTGCAAAACTGTTTTTAATCCACATTACGAGTTAATAATAATAATAATAAAATAGTAATAATAATAATAATAATAATAATAATAATAATAATAATAATAATAATAATAATAATAATAATAATAATAATAATTGTATATAAGCGTCAAAGCTACATCCCAGATGCATTTGCAGTAGTCATTATTTTGTACGTACTTGACAACAACTTAGTGAGCGACTGCTTTATTCTCAACACTCAAATAAGAAGATATGTGTACATGAAAATAGACTCTTCCAAACACATTGCGATTGGTCTAAGTGTTCACATCTAAATATAAAGTCCAATCAGTAGAGTCCTATCCCTATATTCTAAGATAATTTACATACATCATTAAACACAGAAATACCACTCCCATTAAAACGTAAATAAGTAAGTATATATCCTCTGCATATGACAATAATAATCAGAATTCAGGTTCTCTTAGATCTAAGATCTTAGATCATTTGTGCCATCGGTTGATGCCTTGTGCATTAGACACCGGCGCAATAGAAGTTGCTAATTACAATCATATCTGATTTTTATCTTGTTAATTTGATCTTGATGGCCTGTAAAAGTTTATCCTGCTGGCATTTTGATTCTGAAAGAGTTACGATTACTAATAGGATTTCGTTGGATATTTTTTGTGTCTTAGACTTTGCTGCTGCACTGGTTAATCCGATAGCTTACCAGTCTTCCTTGGACAAGCATTCACAGCAGTTGGCCATTCTGGAAGAAGATTTTGAAGGTAACGAGGTCAGTATACGTGTTTGCTTAACAGGACAATTTAGTTAAACTGAACAAAACAACTTTTGATGCATTCTCAGTGACTCTGAAAGTTTCTTCATCATCTTTTACATGATAACCATCATCTTCAGCTTGTACATATACAGGGGTATATACATCCATACTTACATTGACACATGCATACATACATATATTCATGCATGTACATACACAAACTTACATACACACATGCATTTATTGAGAGTGGCGTCATATGCACGTTGCACATGTACACGCTTTCATGCATTCATGCATGCCGGCATACATACTTGCATATATTATGTACATACATACATACATATACATACATACATGTACTTACATACACATACATACATTCATGCACTAAATTCTCTGATCAAGTGGTGTGAACTAGCAGGGATATGATGATTGTTCTGGTATCATCTACCACTTTTGAAACCCTCAGGGATTAAGGGGTTACATTAATGTTCGATTGTCATCATACATTGTCTTACATTGCATTGTTTTGCAGGTCGTTGAGCCATCTGTGAAATGTGAAACGGTTGTGACATCAGAGAACACTCCCGTTCAACTTCGACATCCTCCAGCGGCGAGCAAGAGAAGCGCTGACTCGTCATTCTCCTTCAGACGACTTGGCAGCATGACGAACAAGATCCTATCGCCAGAAGCAGCGCAGACGATAAACTTATCCGATTCCTCTTCCAATCTTCCAGGTCAGAGCTGATACAACCAGCTTTCCACAAATGATGTAAATTCTTCAAAAAACTTTCCATGCAGCACGTATAGAAAAACACACAATGCATTTTCAACTTAAGGGAACACGAAAGCGCTTTTGTGAGATACTTTAAAATGTGCTATATTACAATCTACAATACTCGTTTATTGAAAACTCGATCAGGAGCTGACAAAACGCAACTTCAACAAATGACATGATTCAGGGCTTCTAAGGGAGCGGTATAACTAAGTCAGTAGGCATTCTTATATAAAATGTGGGATATGAAGTTACGGTCGTCTTTTTCGGGTAGGGTAAAGTTATGCGTCCTTGCTCGGAGGTTATGTCCACTATTGCGGAGTGGGGGGAGTAAATTTCGGAGAACATGGTAAGGTTCTCTCATGATAGCTTGAAAGAGCCTATTGTCCGACTTCATGGACAGTTGAGTGGCTACTTCAGCAGTGGCAGGCAGGAAACCGCAACGGATCATTCTCTTGAACAGGTGGTCTATCTTGTCTCTGTCTTTCTTGCTGGTATAACCCCACCATGCATAATATATACCTGATCTTGAACTGTAAAGCAGAACTCAGCGGTTCTACCAGTTCAACCAATCTGAAGAGGAATAAACTGAACGTGACAAATGTAAACGTTGTGTGACTTTTGTTAAGCGTCAGCACCTTTTCTGAGAATTTTCTGCGCATTACAGTGAAGTCGACTTTTGCACCGCTATTTGGCTTTCAGTTATCTATAATTATGCTGGAGATAAAAGGCAGACCTGAGATTGTTATTTTCTAGAAGACATTAAAGAAATTACATGTGCCTGGACAGAAAATAGACGTCTCTCTGAAATTACATGTTGGTCTTGCTTTTAATTTGATTTTGACAATAGGTGGCGCCAGAAGCCTGAGCATTCCGAGCGGAAGTCCGCATCACAGCATGTCGCTTGAAGTGCCTGGACAGAAAATAGACGTCTCTCTGACGTCACGTCTTTTAGGTACGCCGCTGGTGTCATGTGACATACAGATCAATCGTAATCGTAGTCGTAATCTCCAAACCTCTAAAGCACCACTCGAAAGCCAAGCGCAGGGCACCAGCTTATTCACGAGCGCTGCATCTAGTCAGAGGGGTTGTCCAAAAGAGTAGTCCGAGGGAGGTCCGAGTCCGGTTAAATTCCAGATGTTTCAAGAAACATCCATGACTTACTTGACTCTTAAATGACTGTTAAATGATGGCTAAACGACCGTGCTTTAGGCCCACCACTTCACACAAGCTATCAGCAATGCTATGTACTGGTAATCATTGAAATGCAAATTTATATAGCGCCACCTCATGATCATCATAACTACTCACCCCTTCAGCAGTCATTAGAATCATTCCTATATTAAAGTTTAATAGTTTTTTTAGATAGGCAGGCACCAAGCTCTCTGTTATCACTTTAACAACGAGCGTGTACTAAAAGCTAGAGGGAAAACAATGCAGATCATCGTTGAAGTGTTTAAGCACAGATATATATATGGACATAATTTATGGTGTAAAGTCTCCTATTTTTTCTTTATCCTATTTTTTACAGATCCTGAGTTGCTTGAGCCAGTCAGTCTGTCATTTCTTAAGCAAAACAAACACTTCTTGAAACTGATGGGAAAATACAACAAAGACTTTGATGCACTTCGTCGTAAAAATGAGAAGGTAAGAATAAATAAATGTATCTCAAAGGCTGTGTTCTAAACTGTGCTATTTCAGTGTCCATTGTGGTCACTGCATTCATTCCTCGATCTCCACACAAGGCAACCACTAATCTACGCTGCACCACACTCCCAAAAGATCAATTCACTCACTCATCCTCCTATCTCACCTGTCAATCTTACCTCTCCTATGCTTGTCCGCTCTGCTGCGGCTTTCCACTCACGACTGAAAACCAGACTCTTCACCCTATCCTATCCTGATTCTACTCCTGTGCCACTCCACACTCACCACCCCAGCCATTTCCACCATAGCACCGTGCTGTCTCCTCGTCTTGACCTGCCATCAAAACGGACCAAAAGACCAGGTTATTGCAGACTTGATTTGATGTAGTGCAAGTGAATAAGCTGGTTTCCCTGACATGGCTTTTGTGTTGTGCTGGGAAATGTCGGAGATTTACGTAACACTACGTTATCACTGCACGAACGCCAGCATCGTTTTGGCGGGTGTGGATCTCTTTTTACAGACAGTGTAAAGCACCATATAGATCTTTAAATTTTAATTTCTTAGCATTGATGATGTCTCTGATAGCCTAATAATAATAATTATAATTATAATCATTTATTCAATTCAAACTGACAAACTGCAGTACGATTACCTGAAATAGTAGGAATATTCAATTCAATTCATTTTCAAATTATTTTATTGCAACCAAATTATTACAGTAAATCAGAGAATGTGAAGAAACAAAATACACTGGCAACAAGGGAGGCCCAAAAGGGATGGAGATCCCGCTAAGGAGGGTCACCCATAATAGCAATTTCCCAAAAACAATTATGATCGAGGTAAGGCAATAGAAGAAATAAAAATAGAACCAGTTGGTGACTGGGCGCAACTAGCAATAAATTGATAACAAGTTGAACAAGAGTCGATTTTATAACTGTATGGCAGCCTATTCGGCGCCGATCCGTCCTACTGCTGCTCATTTTACCATCGCCCCAGGGGAGTGGAAGGCTGAGTTAACCTTATGGGCTAGCGGGTATAGAACCCATGTCCTTCTGTTCTTCATACCTGTGTATTACCATTCAAACCCATCACCCCGTCCTGCTCATGGATTAAGTGTTTTTATTTCTAAATGAAACTTATTGTTTTATTCTTTTTATCAATATTTTTGTTTATTGTCATTGTTTTATTATAATTTGTTTTTGTTACTGTTTCTGTCAATTTTAAATGAATTTCGTCAATTACTTGGTGTTCGTTCACTCTAGGCTCGAAGTCTGAAGATCCAGACTCACCGTACGGAGTTGGATCGAATTGCTGCATCTCATGCAAAGACACTGGCAACAGTTGATAGGTCACAAGTCAAGTCTGGAACACCAGACATTGGCAACAGGAAGGTGACACTACTGAGGGGAACACGAGACAACGGTAATACATGCAGCTGATAATAATATAATTATAATAATAATAATAATAATAACAAACCATTCCGGAACAATGCCCTCATTTCTGTAATCCTAAGGCATCATGTGCACCTTGGGGAAAATTTTATACCAAAATAAAACAAAAAAACAACAGCAGTAAATGAGACGCATGGTAAATCCAGGCCATTCTCGGTCTTCGACCTGCTCATGATCCAAATGTTGTACCTTGCACTATTTCTATTTCCAAACAATTTCCACGCTCCCATGCATTTGCTTGTTTTTTCCCAACACACTTCTTACTTCCTCGAGCTATAACGAAAGCTTGTCATCTTCCTTGCTTTGATATTTCTGAAAAACAACAAATTTTCGGTTCCTCCACCATCATTGCCAATCACCACCATCATCTGCCCCAGGCTCCTTTGTCTATCACCCCTCGGGTTTTCCACTCAAAACCGAAGTCTCACCTCTTCCATAATTCATAGCCCAACTCATCTGATCCTCCACCTTCCAATCCTAAACAACACCCCCTTAACAGCTACTCTGCCCCTCTGAGGCTCTGTCCCCCAGGCAACCGTACTCGGACCTCCTTCTGACTACCCTTAGAGGCACCCCCTCTGACTCAACGCAGCGTTCGTGATTACCGTAAGCTGGTGCCCTGCGCTTGGCATTCGAGTGGCGCTGTAGAAGTTTGGAGAGATGATTACGATTACAAAAAACTGTTAACAAATCATTTAGGTAGCCATGTGTAAACATCTGAGTAGGCATCCTTGAAGGGGCGCTATATAAATTTACAGAAATAAATAAATAGAAATCATTAGTGAGCCCGGTTCACCAAAAAGTGCTATATAAATAGCTAGATATATACACAGTGTTACGCCTACATTACATTAAACCACACAAATACCAATTTCTGTTGACAGGTTCAAGCGAATGTGGTGCGTCACAAGAATGAAATGTTGGCACTCTGCCAGGAACAGTTGCGACAGGAACTGGACCTGGAGCTGTCCGGTCTGCCACTCCAGTGTGTTAAGTTGGAGCAGCTGCTCAACGCCAGCAAGGATGGCCACCTGGCGAAGCTGAGCAAGATCTACGAGAAGGAGGTTGCTGAACTGAAGAAGAAAGTGGATTCACAGAACTGGGAAGAGATGAAGACGCTGGCCAAACGACATAAAGATAAAAATGAGTTGGCAAGGCACGTCTCTCGGCTGTAACTGCGTTCTTACTCTTGATCTATCCAATCAGTCAGCTAGAATGCCAGTCAGTCCGTGGCAGACAAATCAGTTAGTTGTCCAGTCAACTAACCAGCAAGCGTGTCAGTCAGCCAGCCAGTCAGTCAGTCACTGTGTCTTCTCAGTTGTTGGCCCTTCCATCTCGAACGGGCTGCCTTTGGAAATACGGCTGGCCAAGGTGTATTACACCTTTGTTTCACAAGCTGCTCAAGTCTAGTTTATATCGCCATGGTTGAACTGGGAGTGCCTCTGAATAGGCTTGTTGAGGGCCAATTAAGGACGCTATATAAATTTTCGAAATGAATGAATTGTGATCGATTTGTCGGATCAATTTATCCATCCCCAATCAATTAATCAAAAAATCAATCTGATATACAAGTTAACAGGTAAATACCATAATTAAGTAATAATACAGGCTTATGATATGAGAAACGCTTTATATATGATCAAATACAATACAATAAATAAATCAGTCGAGCAATCAAGCTTGACACGAACCTATGGTTGTGATATTAGTCAGGTAATTATTTATACTCGGTCAATCATTCAATCAATCCACTTAAAATGATGTTAGAAATGTCTCTGCAGCATTTAGTGCAGAGTCTTGCAGAGCTCTTTCAGTATACTGTTCAGTAGTAGGTTTCCTGAAGGGGTGCTATATAAATTCTCATTATGATTGAATGTATAGAAACACTCTGAACTGCCCAATTGAATTCTTTTGGTCACAGAGTAAGAAGAGAGGCAATGCAGAAGTACATCAGTCTTGCTGTCCAGGAAAGACAGAAGGTGAGTTTTTGTATATGTTCCTTCGAAAGTCCGTATTTACTAATATTTACCAAGCATCTTACGAGTACACTGACTGTACACTGTCAGTGGGAAGAGCAGACGGCGAGGGAGAGGACTGGCCACCCGCCCTCATATGCCGAGGCTAAGAAAATGAAGTCGCTAACACTTCATACCAGTGGCTGCCTCAGGGCCAGCTTAAGGGACTGCTCAACAAAATCTTTCAAAATAGTCATTTGCTATTTGTGACAAATAGCAAATGACTAATAATAATTTGTTTATCTTGATCTTGCAATGAACATATTCTGTAGCCATTCGTTGCTTGTTCCTGAAGTTTAGTTCTTTGATTTATGAAGTAACCGGAAAGAGTGTGGTTTGAATTTACACAGCTGAAGGACATATATGAACGCTCTACGATAGAAATACAGGCCTTGTACACTTCACTAGCAGATCAGATCACCCAAAGCTATGGTCAGGTAAGAAATAACTGCCATCAAGAAGACTGAATTTTCTTTGGTAGACTAAGAATATCTATGTTGCCAAATAAACTGAAAACATTCTGTAGGCTAGTCTGGTAAATTGAAAAAACCAGTTTCGTTTCAGGTAACTACAAGAATTGATGAATCTCATTGATTTTAAGTAACAGTGAGACTTCAAATGAAGAAAGCAAGCCATAAAGTGTGGCTTATGTAATTTCTTTGTTGCTCAGAACAAAACCCATTAAAGTTAGATAAATTTTATTTACAAGTTCATGTTTTGAGCTAACAATTTTGGCAAAAATTAGGATCAAAAATTTATCATAGAAGGCAGGAGAAGCTAAAACTTAAGCGATAGAATTTCATGTGGGTAAAGCCTATTAGAACATAATATTTTGATAATTTAAATTTCATCTACTTGGAATGGCCTAGAATTTCAATATCTCTTGGTTGAATTTTTGGTCTAGACTGAGAACCAGTTACGTCAGACGTTTGAGGAAAAATGTCGGCTTGCTATGGAGGAGTACAGTACTTCAGTGTGCAATGGTTCCCCGTCTGATGTTGATAAGACTGGTTCACCAATCAGAAATGTTCTTCTGGCAGACCCTCGAGTCGAACAAATGCAGTCATCCACAGAAAACAACAAAAAAGCCTGACATGGACCTATGGTTGTGAAATTGTGAGTATCTAACAAAGTATAAAGTCTTGCTTGTATCAATCAATCAATCAATCAATCAAACCGAATTTATATAGCACCTCTTCAAGATTCCTACTCCGAGGCGCTCCAGACCCAGATGAGCATTGTGTTCTCAACCTCACATTTCAACTACATGCTCATCTTTTCCAGGACTCGCTTCCTCCGTAGGCTGTTTCCGTGTCCTCTTGGACTCCCTTCTTGGCTTTTGACTTGCCCTGGAATTTGACTTGCACAACGATTTTTTTTATATAAATACTTTGAACAAGATTAGGCTAATGTAATGCCGACACTTTTAATAGAGAGTACATGTATGAGGTATAAAATAAAATAAATAATCCAAGAGTATTCTTTCATCTTTCCTACTTGCTTTACCCCAGTAACTGTTATGCAGACTATATTATAAAGTGATAATGGTTCATATATAAGAGAATTTAAAATAAATAATTTAAAATGAAAACTGTTTTGACTGGAAACTTCTCTGTTCCGCATTTGTTTTGTAGGTGATGGACTGTTCGCCTCAAAGTGGAAGCCAACGAGTCCGGATTGTGATTTCTTGGTTGTAATCAATTTTGTGCTTAGAACTCATGGATTTAGAATTCCTACATCTAGCTGTCACCCCTTCCCAGCCAAAATGGAAGATTCTGATGCTACCATGGTAACGAACTAGTCCATCTTCTGGTTCTTGGTTTTGCTAGGATCCCACCCAAGACGCTGGTTGTTGGATTCACAGCTTTGCCGTTATGTATGTTCTTTGTCATTCCCTGAGCTGTACATTTTCGTCTTAATGTGTCATAGTTGGGAATGTCTGTGTTGACTAGCTATTTATTTTAAGGATTGACTCTTTGAACGACGACTTGCCACAGAACATTACTTGGAGGAGTCTTTAGGAAAAGGTCGTTTGAGAACAAGTTCTTTAAAGAAGAAGCACATGCAGGATGCTATAGTCTTAGATTTTGTGTTGCGATTTATCCAGCAGTTCTCCCATTACCTTGAGCCTTGCTTTTAAGAGACCTCTTCTTACGTCTTTCTAACTTCGTCCCGAGGTGTACAGCTTTTACATCGTGTAATTATTTGTAATTATTTATGTATAAAATTACTGCTTTGTAAAAATCAGATAAATTTGGTTAATGTTTAGCATGGATCATTGAAGTGCACTGAATGTCTGACAGATATTTGTGTGGCATTGGTCTTCCTGTTCGGTATAAGCTGGACAGCATTGGAATCAAACTGGGAATGTTTGGAGGAGAAAGTCCGGTGGAACTGATTTGTTGGTTAAGAATGTTGACTTCACTCTGCCGTATAGATGTCATCTGTATGTCCACTACTTAAACTCGGTGTGTCTGTAGGCCCTATAATGTTTCAAACCTGCAAAGCATTTTTGTTCAGCATCGCATCATGATTTAAAGGGTGCATTCCAAGTCCATCCAGAGCATGCGAATTGACTTAGGAACATGGGGCGAATGTATTCGAGCTGCTTACAATAGTGTTGTTGCATAGTTGAAGTAGACGTGGAATGCACTTTGAGCTGACTGCTGCCTCATTCTGATCTTACCTGTAATGAAACAAATGAATATTAATAACTGCTAGATCTACTTTTTTAATGTGGATGATTAACTGTTTGTCTTTCAGAAAACCTGAAGTTATGTACCTTTGTATGAAATTGTATCCTGTAGCTGAGTTACTGCACACTGATGTTGATTTTCTGAGTTTTTTTATTGTAACACTAGCCACTTCAATACTTTGTTTAGATGTTCAGTTTCAAGTCTAATTTTCTATCTGTGTATGACAAGTGTATTTGTGTCACTGCAATGCCAATGATAATTTTTGTAGCTCCACCTAAGTACCTCCCTTAAAGGCAGTATGATATTTTCAGAACAAAAACACCAAGTATGCACGCAGCTTTACACCATGATATTTCACCGTATTGTGTCTGCAATCTATGCACACATTTTTGTGAGTTAAGCCCAACATTGGTAGCCATGTTAATCTGTTAATTAACTGTTGGGCGTGTTCGTTTTAAGTGTTTATAGAGGTGTTTATAAATGTTTTAAAAAGCTGTTTACCATGGTTACTGGTGTTGACTACCTTCGTATCATGCATAATTATATTATTTATTTTAAAGTCATAACTAATTTATATATAATTAGTGACATTACAGCAGTAGTGTAGTCCTAAAAAATGAAGTGGGGGAACGCCTGCATATTGAAGTAAGCAAAAAGTGCAATCTTGCAAGAATTTTGCATAGTGTGAGAAAAAAGTGGGGGAACGGCGTTCCCCACGTTCCCCCCACTACACCACTGCATTACAGTATTTATTTTTGTTCAAAGATCAATAGTAAGGGGCCATCCATTTTGTAGGCCTATACGCACGCAGAAATCCCGAATTATTGGGCCCTCCCTGTACGCACATGTAGGCCTACTTTTTTGCACCGCACCTGCGTAGGTACATGTACGTTTGACGCAAGTTCCCCTCCCACCGAATCACAGCTGCAGCATTAGAAGCAGTCTGCTACAGGCCGTCGTCTCAATATATACTGCGTCACTGACGTCATCATTCAGCCTTTGATTCGTTTCACTTTCAGTAGACTCAGTACTGCTGTACTACTAGTAGACCAATGTACAGACTAGTGTTTGAAATCAGCAGCAGCAGCACGAACACAAGAGCAGCGCCAGCTCAAATCTTGGGCCAGCGGCAGTCTGCAGTTTAGGCTTAGTAGACTGAAGGATGTCTATATAATCCTTCGTGATAGCTGCGTTGTAGTTAATAGCAGGCAGAGGTAACCTGGCATACAAGTGTTCGCAGACCGCAGTCCTACTTCTCCTGTTTTCAGGCTACTTGTCTGCTTATCTGATAGAGCTGTGGCTCATTTGAAGGCCAATAATAGACAAATTATTATCGAGACTTCACCTCACCCCCTCCCCCGTTTCCTATGCGTACGTGCATAATACATTATCAATAGATCCTCAATACGCATTGTATTGTATTGTATCTATCAATTTATATAGCATCAGATGCGTTTGGGGTAACCTCTTGCCCACCCATGCTTACGTACTAAATCCATGGATGGCCCTAACTGTTCCACGCCCTAGGGTTTGAAAGATTTTAAGAACATTTATAATTAATATTGGGCTATCCTACTTTTGATTGAGTTTGCTGAGAAGAATCATATCCTAATCGAAAACTCCAAACTTCTAAAGTGCCACTCGAAAGCTAAGTGCATAGTACACCTGCTTATTCACGAGCGCTAAGCATTGGTAAAAGCTTTAAGAGGACTCTGTGAAATATCATGATATTTAGTTTTGAAATGCAGACTGACCACTTGACAAGTGACCTACTGCAGTCAGGAGCCTAATTAGCAACACAAACGACTTCAATCCAAATAGGTGACCGTTTTAAACAATCACATAACATGATCAAAAGATATTTGTGACAACTTTTCTGTTGCAACCATTCTTTCGCTTGGTAAACACCGAAAAAGTGAAGTTTTTACGAATTCACTTTCTTATAAATAAATTTTCAGTACTGGTAATTTAATTTGAACAGCTCTTAAATAAGAACTATGCCCTTATGATGTCAAATCGTAATAGGTCTGAATTTCCATCTGATATAGTTGCCATTTTTTCTGATTTTCATCTTAGCTACATCAAAATACTGCTGAATACTGAACCAGAATGCATGCATGCATCTGTGACCACATGATGTCTAAAGCTGGTGACTTGCAGAAAGAGTCTTCGTTTAACACATGACCTTATTGCCCAGGACGTGACAGTTGCATGAGTGGGGCCAACAAAGGCCACGTTATCCGTAGGAGCTAATATCATTTAATTATCAGAAATCAACAATCGTTACAATACAGAGCAGGACAATGCACAACTCCGATTTGAATTAAAAAAGAGGTAGACACGTTTACACTCCTGCATGGTTTATGCGCCCTTCTGCTGAACCTGAAGTGGTGTTATGTCCCTAAATCTTCACAGAGCTCAACAACACACTTTGGAATGATCGTCCAACAAGAACCTTGACCGTTTAACGTCATAGAGCTCGAGATACAAACCAGTTTAGCTTTTTGAGACAACTACCTACATCTCTGTTTAAAAAGGTGTTGTGTAAATGTCCTAATAAATACATACCTGTATACATAAAAAGAGACTCCCCAGATGTTTCTAGGTTAGCTAGAGATATTTCATAGCCATCCTAACTTGATGCACTTAGTACTGGACAGATGTGGTATTTAAAAATTTTTATGCATGGCATATCTTGGACCTCTTCGGACTACTCTTTTGGACAATCCCTCCAACTCGATGCAACGCTCATCAATAAGCTGGTGCCCTGCGCTTGGTTTTCGAGTGGTACTTTAGAAGTTTGGAGTTTATGATTACGATCTTAAAACCACTTTTGTAGCTATTACTCCTATGTGATATTTTTTTATAAATGTTATTACTGTGTGCCAAACTGTATGTTAATTAATGCTGGCAGTAGGCCTACCTGCCAACTTTCCATTGTGGATTTTATTGCAACAAGTGTATATACTGGCAGAGCAAAGGTAAAGTCTGAACACTGTATTGTGATTTCATTTGCTGGTGTACGCTTATGTAACTGTACTGCACGATTTATGAAGTTACCAAAAATGCAAGACCTTATTCAATGTCCTTACTCTAGATCAGTTCCTTACTCTAGATCAGTTCCTTACTCTAGTGGTTCCCAACCTTTTTTCATAGCAAGGCACCCTTACTAAGTCATTCAGTCAGCAGCACTTGCCTTAATTTCATTTACTTTTCTTCCTGTTAGTTCTTTATTTTAAGGACGTGCAACGTTTCTTGTATTCAATTTGAGTGTTGTGACTTTTACTACACTACTGAAGTTTAAAAAAAGAATTATAGGCCTATGTCGGTAGTGATAATCATTAATCAGCAGTTTTCGCATTTTTGACAGAAAAAACCAGCACAAAATGTCATTGTATTGCCATTCAGCCGCGGCACCCCATATGCATGTTCATGGCACCCTTAGGTGCTGCGTCACCCAGGTTGGGAAAAATGCTCTACATACTGTTACCAGTACACCACTTAAGGTTTGATTTTTAGATTTCTGCAAGAACATTAGACAAAAATGTGTAATGGGTGCAATGGAGAACTTCACATTTCTTGGCCCCACAGGAGTTATTTTTTAGTCATCAAATAAGCCCTGCTGTACTTTATCTGTCTTTGTGTTGGCACCCTCTTTACCCGATCGGAGTCCATCATTGACAGAGAAAAGGCAGAAATGCTGTCTAAGCATATTCTATTTATTAAATACCACAATACAGCAACACAACTTGGGATAGTCTCATTTAGTCACATTAATTTTGACAGCAATTAGACAGTTACAAATAATTTAACCAAAAACAGCAGATGTCTCCGAAATCGTGCCACGTTGAGTAAAGGAGATTGCACCATCAATGTTCTGCTGTATGGTCGTGTGTGCACTTCTGAACTTCGGAAGGAGGGTAGTATTAAATACAGTTGTATTATATTATTTTACTGGCTTTTATGAGGCAGGAAATTAGTTTTAGCAGCTTCAACCTCATCCATTTTATCTTTATGCTGAATTTTGAGCCATCCACTTGACAACATACATTTGTATTTCACTTTTGAGACGCCACAACTGGGGCTTGATGATGGAAAGCCTCTGAAAGCCACGTTGATGTTCCCGTGGTAGCATCAGTTTATTCTGAGGCGAATTCTAATTTGATTGATATGACAACAGAGAATTAAAACTACATCGCTACGTTTGGAAAGCAGTCATACAAGTTGTTGTTGATGTTACTAGAAGTTTAGACTTCATACTGCAAAGCCACAGCCAAGTTAATAATCCATTACGACCAGTTTGTATTTTCTACACGGTAACAAATCGTCCACGGTGTTGTCGCGGCAAAGATGATTAAACAGACAGCACATTTCTCTAGCCCAAATCTCAAACAGCTACACAACGTCAGAAGTCGTACACCCACAGCAAGGAAACTTAAAATTCCAACTATAACAGTGTATAGAACGTCGAAAAGGAATTGCAAATTTTAAAAAAAAAATTTTAAACAAAAACACTTTAAAGGATCTCCTAAACATTTCAACCAAAGCAAACACAAATCTGTAACTTGTTCTCGGGTAGGAGCTCCCGGTTATGCGTAGCTAGATGGCGGGCATCAGTTGATCCGCAAACGACCTCAACAGTCGAGAAAGTTGGCTGCCATGAGGAGCTCCAAGGCGATCTCCGGAGCAATGGGAAATTCGGGAATTTCCGTTGAGCTATTTGTGTAGCGAACTTTGTACGTGAAGTACATGCACACTTTCTGCAGCACATGTGAGCTAGAAAAAATGAAAACAAGAAGAAGCAACATGTAAAGAAAGATCATGTCCCTTCCTACAGAGCTCCGGTGTAAATCAAAGCCATTAATAATTTCTAAACAATTAACTTGCTTTTTTGTACTATACTCTGAGCCAAACATTGCCAAAGCTTTATGTGACCAGCATAACAGGCTCAAACAAAACAGCCTTTATTTTGGCCAGTATTAGGCCATCTATGGTTGAAACATTCTCCAATATCTATCAACACTGACCATCCTCCACTACTTAGGCTGCGTAGCTCATAAAATAACTATTCTCAATTATCCACAAATAACGAGTGTCTTCTAATTACATTCCTTGGCACAGGTGAATAACTAAAGTATTGGCCATCGTTCAGGGCCTTCCAAAAACATTGGCTCTCTAATTATCCCGTAACCAATGTTCTCCACACAATTTACTGTTTCACTTTACTGTAAATGTCAACGAACATGTTTTCTATAGTGACAAAGTATGGCCTCAGACTACTCATTTTTCAACGACTTGATTGGGTGACATCCTTCACCACTGCTGTCCATTTACAGCCTACCTTTAGCAGCAACTGTTTTGATCCGTTAGAAACCCATGTGTGCAGTTCTTTTCAGAGGTCCTTAAAACGTGTTATACTATGTGTCATGGTACATAATGAAAAACAGTCTTTAAGGTTTTCCTAATTGCTGTAAACATTTTCTGGTATATTCCAAGTCAGACCGAGTTACTTTTCACTGTCACTTATAGCACCACGACTCTTTCAATGCACTTTCTGTTATGAATGACCAAATAAGCTGCTATCTCTACAAAACCATCTCCTAACTCTACACACAGTATTCAACACGCTGAGAAGCAATGTCAGGGAAGTTAGTGTACATGTAAAACACATTTTATGGTATTTCTAAAAAATTAAGTACCGAAAGCCGTAAGTTAACGTATTTCCACTTACGGTATTTCCCGAAAATTAATTTCGTTGGTTTCATTTTCTGCAAACTGTCCTACAAAACAATAAATAACATGTAGTCTTCAAAGCTGCTACACTGCAATTACTTGACGGCATCACAAATGACCGAATTGTTCAATATCAAATTCAACTTTGGATCAACTGCAAGAAGTTTGATCATACAGTATATAGATTTGTTAACAAAGGTTTGGATACATAAAACAGGCGATTGACATACAAGAGATTCTGTAACTTAACTTAATCTAATCTGCTTTCTGAATCACCATTATAATTAATTATAATTGTCACCAGGAAGGCATCAATAGATTGAATGGTTGCTTCATGAGAAACCAGAGAAAATGAGTTATAAACGAGGAGTTACATCTATGGTGTTGTGAGAAATTTAAAATAACTTCTAGATTGCTATATTGTCATGTTGAGGCCATAGCTGCACGTTGAACCTGCTGAGGCAACTCCAGGTAACAACCATAGGTCAGTCGCTAGCACACGTGTACCTCTGTTACCAAACAGTAAATTTCTGTAGTGCTCAGTGTGAGCTTGGAAGAAAGTAAGTATATCCATTATTCAAAGCAACTGCTAACCACACTTTGGTGTACATTCTGAAATAACAAGTCAAGAGTAAATCATCCTAATAATAAATGTTTTACGTGCCGAATTGTCTGCGATGGGTCGAATTCTGTCATGGGCTAGTGGACGTAGAGAGTAAACTGTGGTTAAATTGGAGGCAGCAGCCCGTGCAGAACATGGCCAGGATCAGTCTAAATGGCCCCAAAGGACGGTTATCAGAGCCCTGTAATAGTTGTTCAAAGCTTGGGTTGGAGTTGAGAAGGTAAATGACTTCCTGCAAAGCTATGGTATAACATCCAGGACCTTGGAATAAGTCTAAGGCTGGTTCAAAGGTCTGTGGCTACGAGTGCCTCCGAGTCCTACAGAACCTTTAATTACTCATCGAAAAGCATATGTATTGTAAGCATTTAAATTACCTGGACCACTTAACATTGCTTTGATGGTTCCAGAGGTGAGGGCGTGCTCTCGTTTCACGATAAACTCATGACCGTCGGAAGATATCAGTTTTACATACATCGCATCTGGTCCCTCGCAGCCGCCGTACTTGGAGTCGTCATCCATTTTGTCGTCCTTAATATCAGACATTTCTAAACAATACAGAACAGAAATTATTTGTCGGTGAAATACATCAAGGCTAATTTTACTCTTCAAGAAACATGAATCAGAAAATGAGCTCGAGTCATGGTGATAACAATGCGTTTCCAGGCGGTTCAATAAAGCACATACTTACTTACTTAACTAAGATAACTGCAAAGCAGTAAACATTCGTGTCATGGCTCAGATGTAATTAAAATGGCATATATACAGCTAATTTTCTATTAAAGCTAATAAGGTAATATAACATGTCTGAAAATTATCAACTTCCATGTTATTTAGTTTCTGAGTTTACAATGTCCCCCATTGAAACATAAATACCAATTAAAACACATACATTAATATAATTCTAACAGTCAGATTAAATGCTTTCTCATCTTTAAAATGAAAACTAGAACATTGAACTGAAGTTCAATAATTATTCTTGCCAAGTTCATGCTTCAGCATAAAGTATCTCAATCTCATTTTAACATAGTTTAACGAATTCGTGATCAACCCAAAGCCCTAAAACCCTGAAAACGCTGAAAATAGACAAAAGCCTGATTACCCGAAAACAGTTTTCTAGAAAGCGGCAGAACTCCTGAAAGCTATTAAGAGGTAAATTGTAAACATGACGTAGACCTAGCGTGGCCTTGACGTATATCGATATACTGCCTATTCAAATGTTTATTCGGGTCGGACTTAGAAAATCAATTTCGGCGATCCGGCCGAAATTCGTTTCGGGGATTCGGGCCGCACCCAACGAATTCAACTTAAAAAGTCTCTTTAAATAATAACGCCACCGAAATTAGCAAAAGCACACCTGGTACACCAACATTATGCTGAATTAACAAAAGCTGGGCGTGAACTGTGCACGACAGTCTTCATTATTAGTTATCAACTGGCCATTCAAGTCAGTGACGCTTCTCATGTCTGGAATGCTGCATGAAAGTTAGAAGCTGTTATTCAGTTTGCATGGGCAGCATCAATGAACAAGCAGCCACTGGTGTTCCAGCCACGAAGTATTTCAAAATTAAATTAAATTTTCATTGATTTGATTAGCGACACAAGGCTCCATTATTGTCTGCCTCATGGTTACCAATTGCATCTCTTTGTTATAAATCTTAGTTTTTTACAGGCAAATTTTATATAAATTATTAAACTACATTGTTATTTTATTAAGCCACATTTTGTTTTTGAATTCCAGTCACGTTGTCTTGCGAGTAGTGAGTCACAAACAATTACGCCATACTATAAAATAAACAAAATATTCACGCTAAACAAGGTTTCATCTAATATTTTGACATAATATTATTTACTATACACTAATAATCGACGCAAAATTGATTCAAAGGCTATTAGATTTTCTAGCCAAATTAAATTGTCTTAACAACCGACCGGTATTACAGTAACAACAGGCTATTATTCGACAGATACCCAGCAGATCGGGATGTGTTTTCCACCGATTTATCTATATAATTAATTAATCTACACCTTTTAACACATACCAACGGAATACAATATTTTTTAAATGAGGATTTAACCTTCGAATGATGAAATTTCGTCGAAATACGATTAATGCCTTGTTATAGATCTGACGAACCAACACTGTCTGTTGTACAGTGCGACCACTCTCCATTTACTGAAATCCCAAGCCAGATAAATACCAAGCTTGGCCAAAAGTGTACCAAAAATAACAAGTTACTGAAAAGCAAAAAGTTATAATGAAGTATGAAATGCGCTTTAGCGATCACAATTATCCACAAAAATGCCTAGCTAAGAACTGGCAAAGAAAAACCGGAGAATAACATTGAATTAACTAATTACAATGTTTGCAAGTAATAATAAGAATTAACGTCTTTCAGACAGACCCGATGAGCGAGTTTTTTTCTAATCTGATTCGCTGCCACTGTTAAAAACTACGGTAAAAACAAGTCTGTTAACCTTAGAAAAATTACAAGATTGCTATGTAAATTCCCCAGATCCCAAGTCGACCGCCAAAATCCCAAGATCTTGGGAAATATCCCAAGGAGTGGTCACACTGCTGTGGTAGAGCTTCTTCCTGGCTCTCTCTCCAAACCATTATCACTGGCTGCGTTTTTACGGCTCAACCAAAGCAAAGCATAATTTTCCGACACTTCCTCGAAATTTACAGTGTGTACATCGCTGGTGTAAAATAGTAACCGACTCAAAAAGAAACACTGTTTAAAGCACGTCGGAATTGTGAAATGTTGACAGGAGAGTGAAGTCAAATTAAGAACGGGAAACACTTGCGGGTGATGGTGCGCGAAACTTCTATGATTCACGGATAGTTTGGACACAGGGCGCAGATTTTGATCCTAGGCCTATTAATTAGGACCATAATTTGTCCACATAGGCTATCGACGTAAATAGAACAACTGCGTAAGCTACTAGCCTATAGGGCCTAGTGCTGAATGCATGGATCCTCTGCCATGAATAATTTGAATGCGTATCTTTCAAAAATTTCTATTTAATATCATGTTTTGACTTGTATCCGAATCTGATCATACCTGACTAAGGAGTCAACCAATCAATCAATTTTCGTTTATTAAAAATAAGCTGACAAACTTGTATACGCAACTTATGCATTGATAAACTAAGGTCATATTGGATGTTAGAAAAATAGCTTCAGGCAATATAGGCCTATTATAATAGGCTATATATAGTCCTCAGTCATCGGCCTCCTAGGTCTCTCTGCATGGTCTCCTTGTCAACCGGACTTGGGTCTTCACTGGACGTCTAGGTCTACATCATAGACTACATGGACCAGCCTCTGACACTATATTATAGGCTAGACGCAGCGCTCGAGCGTGAATAAGCTGGTGCCCTGCGCCTATAGCTTTCGAGTAGCCCCAAGTGCCTTAGAAATAGGCCTACACGCATAAATTTGGAGTTCAGAAATCACGCTTAGGCCTAACTCGCCGATTTTAATATGATTGAGCGCCTGCAAATAAGGATCCATATGCAAGAGTTAATTAAGTTACGACTTAGGTGCTTGGGGGTATCCATCGAAAATGTCGCGAAGAAAATGTCGCGGTAAAAATGTCGCAGACAAAATGTCGCGGATAACAATGTCGTTGATATATAATGTCGCGGATAAAAATGTCGCGGATAAAAATGTCGCCGTTAAAAATGTCGCGGATAAAAATGTCGCGGATAAAAATGTCGCGGATAAAAATGTCGTTGATATTTTCCCCGCGACATTTTCACCATACTGGGAACCGTATGACAGTAGCCTATAACACTAAACTATGAAGAACGAAATTCGAAGACAATTTTAACTTTGACCGTTTAATACTAAACTATTAAGAACGATATACGATATACGAAGACAATATACGATATACGAAGACTAAACTATTAAGAACGATATACGATATACTAAACTAAAGTTTTAAAAAACTATAATGTTCCTACTAGAATGTTCGTACTAGAATGTTCGTACTACAGCCTACTAGAATGTTCGTATAGAGAATAGAATGTTTGTATTAAAAAACTATAATGTTCCTACTAGAATGTTCGTACTAGAATGTTCGTACTACAGCCTACTAGAATGTTCGTATAGAGAATAGAATGTTTGTATTAAAAAACTATAATGTTCCTACTATAATGTTCGTACTAGAATGTTCGTACTACAATGTTCGTACTACAATGTTCGTATTAAAAAATAGAATGTTCGTACTATAATGTTCGTACTAGAATTTTCATTTTCAAATTTGCAATCTCAAGTTGTGAGCAATACCCCGCAGATAATCGGTAGTTGGACGAAGTCCATAGTCTGCCACAATGGTTTTGATTCTTTCGGCGGTATCTTTATAGACCCGTTTGCCGGGTGGAGGTTGCTGGCCGGCGACGTACTGCTCCAGTTTCATTTCGCTAATTTTGAGGTCAAAGACATTGCTGGCTCAATAGAGCAGATAGTAAACAAGACGCGACGAAATTGTGAACGGCGACATTTTTATCCGCGACATTTTTATCCGCGACACTATGTATCAACGACATTTTTAACCGCGACATTTTTATCCGCGACATTTGTATCCGCGACATTATATATCAACGACATTTATATCCGCGACATTTTGTCCGCGACATTTTTAACGCGACATTTTCTTCGCGACATTTTCGATGGGAACCGGTGCTTGGGTGCTGTAAAACGACGCATTGCGATAGCGTAATGACTAGTAGCCTACGTAAACGTAATGTTAACGTAAACGTAATGTTAACGTAGACGACTGAAGTTATTGGGGCTAGCTACACAGGGCGGGGAGATGGCTGAATGGTAACACGCTGGCATGAGGATCAGAAGGACGCGGATTCGATACCCGCTAGCCCCATAAGGTTGACTCAGCCTTCCATTCGCTGGATGGGTTTAGTCAAACGAGCAGTAGGACAGATGAGATGGGGCTTTGCAGGCTGCCATACAGTTAAATTCGACTTCTTTTAAACTTGTTATCGTTTGTTAGGCTACCACTATGTCCTGTAATCTTATTGCGTGCTTGTCAGTTTGAACTAATTTAGAAGATTATTATATTATTATGCATTCGATCGAGGGTCCACTCGATCCTGATCCCCTTTTCCTGAAATTTTGCCCTGTCTGCAGAGGTAGACGCCCCTGGATTTTACCACCAGATATCCAGTTTTGCAACCTGTAGGGCTGTAGGCCTATGCTACACTTTTGAATCTGCACCTGTATTACGGTAACAAGATAGAATATAATAATTATAGCCTAATGCATATATGCAACTGTAAGCTCTTGCAGTCTATGGCTCAGTCACTCGCAAGGGAAATTACCTACTTGAGTGAGTTGAGTCTTGGAATTTAATTCTTCATACGATCACATCGATCTCGGCACTTACTCGAGAGGTCTTTGTCAGGTCTATATAATAGGCTACATCAAAATTAGCCATGCACTCCATTGAATTCGGCAGCGAGACTAGTGTGCAACCGAAGAAAGTACGATCACGTCACGCCGCTGCTTCGTGATGTGCTGCACTGGCTCCCGGTGCAGTATCGTATAGATCATAAACTCGCGCTACTGGTGTAAAAGTCCCTACATGGCATGGCACCGGAGTACCTAAGAGCATACTGCATCGGCGTATCGTCATCTAGGTCAGGACCCTCTTTGCGATCTGAGGCGCGCGGTGATCTGAAGGTCCGAAAATCCAAAACCTGCTTCGGAGACCACGCATTTTCTGTTGCTGGACCTAGGTGTTGGAACAATCTTCCACCTTCAATCCGTTCAGCAACATCCTTGGAGTCATTTAAGTCCAGACTCAAGACACATTACTTCATGTTAGCGTATCCTGATTGAGTCCGTTATCGTGTCAAAGCGCCCTTGTAACGGCATGTGCCGTGTTACGGCGCTGTAGAAATTGTCATATTCATCATCATCATCATCATCATCATCTCATCGACCCATTGTCACAGGCATTCACAGTTCATCCTTTGTGATAATCATCACGTGAGACATTACACAGGGTCCGTCGTATACGACCACAGCTAGCAGAGACGTATCCGTGGGACGCATATGGGCGTATTTAGGGGTGGTTTTACGGGTTCAAACCCACCCCCAAATAAGTTTCAAAATTTTTTTATATGCTTTTACATGGGAAATACCCAAAACCTTAGTTTTTGCGACCATCTCCAATGGTACCCCCGAAATCTTAAAACCCCTCCGAAATTTTTCCTGGTTACGCCCATGGGCCACTGGGACGGAGGTAGTTCATTTCACGTAGGCTATTATGAGGCCCTCTGTGCTAGGCTTAAATCGAGCTCAATCGCTTCAGTTTTTGGACGAGTGACGTCAAGGCATTTTAAATGATTTCTAGACACAGAGACTATAATACATGTGCTTTACAATTTAGACAAGTCTTCTGTACGACAAAACAAAATTATACACTAATTGTTTATGTCTGGCCTATTGACAGTCGGATGATGGTCTTGACATGCCATATGGTAGGCTTATCCATTCTCAATCTAGACTACGTATCGCTCGTAAGCTAGAGATTAACAATTTTTCGAGATTACGGTGTTTATTTAAAAAATTATGGTCCTATCAGACAGGGCCGTAAATCTGTTCCAAGATGTGGGGAGGGAAAATTGACTCTTCAGAAGTGTGTTTAGTTCCATTAAGAAGCCCACTGCTGAGTTCAGTTACACGCTAGGTTAAAAAATTAAAGTTATTTGGAACATTTATATCATTTGAACCTTAAATTTTAAAGATATTTATAAATCATCTTCACCCTACATTTTAATGTTTAAATGGTAATCATGCAAGATAAGACAGCCTATGTCCGCAAATGCTTGAAGACCATTTTGTGCTTTCATTGTGTTATAGGTCGGGAGCGCCTCTGATGAGTCTGTCATACGATGGCGCTATATAAATTTGCAATTACAATTACCATAATCAAAAGAACCAAAGACTGGGCCAATGATAAACTTCAGTCTCACTGTGCATAGTTTACAAACCTATCAAGTTTCAACTCTGTTTCTCTGTCTCCCTCCCTCCCCCTCTCTATCTTTTTGAAGCCCAGGTACAGGGTATTATATGCTTAGCATATGGGCGTATTTAGGGGATGGTTTTACGGGTTCAAACCCCAAATAAATGAATTACTGTCATTAAAAACTAAACATGCAGAAAAATACGACAATTTCCAATGGAAACCTCCTGAAAACTTAAAACCCCCTCCAAAACAATTTTCCTGGCTACGCCCATGATGCTTAGGCATGGACTTCTAATCCCCTATAAATAATCTTGGAGCCCATGCCTTATGTTACTATAGGCCTATATTATCTGTGCTCAGTTCGAATATACTCGTACTTCTCTACTATCAAAAACTGGGCCAATGTCTTTCCATTCTGTAATCACCCTTTCTAAGAATGAAATATAGCGCAGCTGTCACGTCAAATCATCTTTCCACTTTGGATTAATGAAGAAGAAAACCTATAATTATTTCAACACCCAAATTTACATCTGTTACACTGTTCTCAGGCTGAAAGTGTCAGTCGCCTTGCTGACCTCTCGCTTAAGGTGGGCACATAATGGTATTCTATAGGCATATACAATGTATATAGGTAAGAAATTCCTTAATTCGTGACCACCGATTCTAAATACCAGTCACCATCGGTAGGCTATTATAAAGAAACATAACATAACAATTACAGTAGATTTTGACCGAAAAGATTATTTTAAAACAAATTTTTGTCATCTGAGAAAAACTTGCCGACAAACAACAGCGTCCACACCAACAGGAGAAAACACCGTCTGCCTGACATCAACCGTGGTTCTGGACAGAACCTCAGGCACTAGCCAATAAGCATTGCAAGTACGTTAGAGGCGCTGAAGTCGGTAACGCTGCTCTGGGTAACCTCGGAACAAATTCAAGCATTTGTTGTGATCCTTTCTAGTCTAACGGTCTTAATGAGTCTGACCTGTAGTCGCTTCCCGATTCCTCGGGAATTGATCCTTTAATTGTCGTATGATATTCCGACCGGTGACGAGTTGGACTGACTCCATGTCCCGGTCATTTTCCAGTCCCGAGCAAAGCATTCACCCTCCAATTCTCCAAAAAGCTCAATATTCTTCTCTACTGTCCAGCGTTGTGCACTGCCAATTTTCAACTCCCCGACTCTTGCAGTCCACCCGCTCATCTTGTCCTGGTCTTGTGCGACCTTATTGACCCGGGAGGTCGCCGGGGTTGTGGGAACGGCGAAAAGCGATACCACTCCGCTCAATGGTGGTGAGGAAGGAGGTTCTCCGCCGTCGTGGGTACGCAGAAGCATATATATATATATATATATATATATATATATACATGTATATATATATATATATAAATTTAGAACTAATGGCATCTACGTAGACAAAGAATGCAAATTTCAATAGTCTCCCAAGGAAGAGTTTGCGGAGCTTGGGGTTGGTTCCTTATTTTATAACACACCTTATAAAAATGACACGGCTTAGACAAATTTGTGGGGAGGGAATTACTTCACGTTCCCTCCCCAGGCTTAAAAGTGGGGAGGGAATTCCCTCCCCTTCCCTCCCCTATTTACGGCCCTAGCTGTCTGCGCTAGCCTGCCACTGGTGACTCTTCTAGTTGCCTGAGCAGTGTTTATAATCTTGACAATGGCATCTGTTCAAAATGACACTTAACATCAGGAGACTAGCGTAGGCGACTTTCTTTTCTTATTATTTGTACTAAGTTGCGGTGTGTCAACTTATTTTGAAATAAACGAATATCACCAATATCATCATCATCATCATCATCATCATCATCATCATCATCATCATCATCATCATCATCATCATCATCATCATCATCATCATCATCATCATCATCAGGCTATCAATTTCATTACTTTAAGTTACAGCGTCAAGAATTTTTTAGTGAAAAACAAGTTACTGATGTAGACTAATCGTAATCGTAATCTCCGAACTTCTAAAGCGCCACTCGAAAGCCAAGCGCAGGGCACCAGCTTATTCACGAGCGCTGCACAGGCATATCGTCTGGAAACGTTTATCCCGCAGTGTTTCCCAAACTGGGTGCCTTGGGTGCCGCGAACCTGCTCTATAGGAATGCCGCGGCTGAATAATATGTGTGCAGCTTTGTCTGTTACAAATGTGAAAACTACGGATTAGCCTATCATTACTGACATAGACCTATAGCTGTTTTTAAAATTAAAGTGGGCCTATAGGCCTATGGTGTAGAAATAGTTGCAAAACTGCGGTTGACTACAAGAAATGCTGTAACTATAACTAAATGAAAAAACCATTAACTATAACTGTAACTGTAACTAAAATATATTCTGTAAGGAGAATCACACTGGCATTTTCTGTTGTTGGACCTAGGTGCTGGAACAACCTTTCAGCTTCAATACGTTCAGCAACATCCTTGGAGCCATTTAAGTTCAGACTTTAATAAGACATATTATTTTAATTTTAAGTGTTTTATCGTGTCAAATCCTGACGGCAAGTGCCGTGTTGATTGTGTCAAAGAGCCCATTCATCATCATCATGTGCCGTCGTCGTCGGTCGTCGTCTGTCGTCATCATCATCATCATCATCGTCAACATCATCATCATCATCATCATCATCATCATCATCATCATCATCATCATCATCATCATAAATGAATAATAGCCTAGTTGTAATACTTGGAATATTGTTCCAACACCTATAGGTCCAGCAACAGAGAATGCACGGTCTCCAAAGCAAGTTTTTGATTTTCGTTCCTGCTCAAGATTACTGTAGTTGGCTACTATAGGCCTAGGTCTATATATTAGGCTTTAAAGCATACTGCATATAAATTGTCATATAGGGCCTACTGGGGTAGTTTTGTTTCGCTGTTCTATTTAGCATCATTCTGTTGAACTGTGACAGTTCAGCAGATGCTAAATAGAACAGCGAAACAAAACTACCATTCTAACGACGTTGCCTCGTAATCTTTCTTTTCTTCATAAAATCGATTTTTCCTACCATTAATATGTCGCAAATTTGTGCAGGGATATTGTATAACTCAGTATAAAATGACTCAAAGGAATGAAACTTTGCACAAAACATGATCAATTTTTCCACATTCATAACGTCGATACGATACGTGATATTGAAGCATGTACACATATTCATTATCTATTCACCCATTGTAAGATAATTAAGACACCTCGCTATCGATACGACATAGGCCTACCGATCGACATTTCCGACATATGAATCCAGATTCAGTTTAGCCGACCCATCCACAATCTTGACAGCACGCTCGTTGGGCCCGCGAATGCCGCCAGCAGAACAATGCGTGTCAGCTAGTCGTTGTCCAAATGAACGTCGCTGCAGTGTGATTCTCGTTAACGATAACGATAACGAAAATGTTCGTTAACGAACATAAAATGATTTCGTTAACGATAACTATAACTATAACTAAAAATATCATTAACTATAACTATAACTATAACGAAAATAACAATAACGAAAATTCATCTTTATTTTCGTTAATACAAAAAATAAAAATAGGAAGTGCAAATATGGACGATTCGACATAAATGAGAACGAGAAATGATATATTTTTATGATGCTTCTTGTCAGTTACTGTGGAAACTCGTGTATTCATGACGCTGAATACACCTATGCTTCAAAGGCTTTAAAAGCTCTGAGCAAATTGTGAAACAGCGTGTTAATACGCACAATTTTGCTTATAGCCTTAATTATTGTAACTAAGTAGTAACTAAAATTAACTAAAATAAAAATCCATTAACTATAACTATAACTATAACTAAAAAATAATACTAACTATAACTATAACTATAACTAAAATAAAAAACCATTAACTATAACTATAACTATAACTAAAATAAAATCTGTAAGAAGAATCACACTGCATCGCTGTCTGGGAAAGGACCTGCTTATGAAACAGAAGTAGGCCTGCGTTTCGGGTTCACTCGTATTATACTCGTATAATTATATAGAAAAACTACAGGGAACATATTCGACGCAAAATCCAGTAACAAACAAATAAAAGCGAAACTGTACTCTGTTAAGTTAAAATTAAGCTTACACGTATAATAGACGAAGCCTAAATGCATGCATGCAACGATTACAGTGTGTAGGCCTATCGCATACATAGAGGAACATCTCCAAATGCTGTTCACGTTGAAACATCAACACTGAATAAGGCTTCGATCTAAAGCTAGCGCTAGAACAACAACTAAGTTTCACAAAGTCAATCGACAGACAATTGTGTATCGTAATCGTAATCGTAATCTCCAAACTTCTAAAGCGCCACTCGAAAGCCAAGCGCAGGGCACCAGCTTATTCACGAGCGCTGTGTAGGCTAGCATACTGTTAGCAGCTGGCAACGTATTTATTTTACTAAAAGCAACGCAAGTTTATCTCAATTAAAACAATTCCACTTGTATTTTAGTCGGATAAGCCTTATACATTTTATACAAGGTTACAAAATGATGCCAGAATAAACTACGGTGATTCAACACCAATGTGTCATGTAATGTAAATTTATCCAAAACTTCTTTAGCGCCGCGATATATAAGACCTTTCGGGCAGTGCTTTAATGTGCAGTCGTAAATACACTTTATATAGCGCCAAAACATGCAAGAACAACAGAATTAAACACTCGATCACCGCAATGTATACAACGTAGAATAGTTGCTTTTATTGTTTTTTTGTTAAAATAAGAACAATCACATTCACTACGAAAACATCAGACACTGGAACAACAACTTGGAATGATTAGGCTACCGGTACTTAAGATTTCCTTGAGTTTATGGCCTTCACTTGAAAGGTTTGCAAAGCTAGCCAAAAACCCTAAGAGCACTGCAGATGACACAACGAGGTAGACCCTATAGATGGCAAACCTGGTTGGAAAGCGAATACTGTTTCAAGTCCCTCAACTTTATTCCTTCAATGACCCCCTGTAAAAATTGACCAGCTCTGTTCTAGAACTAGACCATAAAGTAGGCCTACTAGTATTCAGAAACTAATATATTTTCGCTATACAGTTCGTGTAATTAAATACCATAGCAAAAATGCAAAATCTGGAAAGGACTCAGCGGTGAATAGAAGCCACCACAGGATAGATGCAAAAATAGAATGGACGACTTTGGAAAACCATCATTGACCCTCAAAACATGGATTTACAGAAGATAATATATGAAAAATACTTTGACAGTTAACAGATAGGCCTACTACATAAAATTATAGCCAACAATACTATAATTATTATATATAAAGGAATATCGTATAGGCCTATATTTCGTCGAAATTAACAGTAGGAAAAGCTTGTAAAGTTAAGGTTAAAATATAAGATATATCTATAGTGCGGCCAAATGCCTAAAATATATTTCAAGTCAGTCATCAAGAAGTAAAACATACCTGTAAGTTTTTAACATGAGTAATCATATTTTCGCACAATATCGTCAAATATATGTTAACGGTTAAAAGTGCGTTGCAGCTTAAAAATAGACCTGTGACCGATTTACATTCTATGGTATAAAATTGACGAATGTGTGTGCCATCTGCTAGTCACTTCCCCCGGAAAAAGTTCATTTTCGGTGCGAAACGTCATCAGTTATAGTGTTGCCTGGGTCGCCAAGTCTAATGTTAGACACAGCTTTACTGGGCAACCCCGGGGAAGGCCTATTATTTTAGCACTTAAGATTACATAAGATAATTATGGTAAAGTAAATGAGTATTTAATAAGATAAAGTAACCCAGTGTTTCGCTCACTAACTGCAGAAATTCATCAGCAATAATGCAATGTCATGTGACCCAACATTATTCTTATTATTTAGGGTGACCGGCGAGATGAGTCCTATGTGACTTCACCGGTAGCCCACCACTCTGTTTGTAAAATTTGTGTATTGTCATTTTGCTTTATTTTGTGGTGAATAAACTACTTACTTACTTACTTATTCTTTTGCTTATTGACAGTCTTGTTGTCAAGACCTGAAACCTCAAGACCAAGACCAAGGCCAAGATTTTGAAATTCAACACAAGACCTTTTTAAACTTCAAGACCAAGACTTTGAAAAATTATAATCATACCGAGACTTCTATTCCTTACTAAAGAATTGACAAGTCGGGCAACTCCCTAGGCCTATTTGAATTAAACATGAATTCTTTCATTTTATTCAAGCGAAGCAACTCTAAATGCAGACTGTAGAAAATTCCGAATTCGTACTTACAAAAGTCCTTCCTGCGAAATGTTATTCCAAACGCCTGTTGCATTTTGTAAAAACCAATACGCTCAGAAATGTTTGACAAAGATCAAGACAAGATCAAGACACAGAACCTCAAGACTAAGACCAAGACCAAAGCTTTTTGTCTCAGGACCACTGGACCACGACCAAGCATTATAAAAACGAACTCCAGTGCACTCGAGACCAAGACCTGGGTCTCGAGGACAACAAGACTGCTTAGTGGAGACTTTCGACTGATGCCATGAGCATTATTACAGTCGCGCTATAGAAATTTTTATATTTTTAGATTTCTATCATAATATAATAATAATAATAATAATTATAATAATAATAATAATAATAATAATAATAATAATAATAATAATAATAATAATAATAATAATAATAATAATTATTATTATTATTATTATTATTATTATTATTGTCATTGTTATTGTTATTGTTGTTGTTGTTGTTGTTGTTGTTGTTGTTGTTGTTGTTGTTGTTGTTGTTGTTGTTGTTGTTGTTGTTGTTGTTGTTGTTGTTGTTGTTGTTGTTGTTGTTGTTATTCAGCTATACCGATCGATCTCATCGCGAGCTGACCTACATTAGTAATAACTTGGAATCGACTGATCTTTATCCTGAAGAGCAGATACAACAGCAACATTGGACTAGTCTACATCAGTAACATCACGACTACTGGTTTCTTGGCTGACAATTTCACAGGAAGCAGCCTCACTATGTACACTGCCAAGCAGAACTAGGCCTGAGGTTTTCTATAGTAGGCCTAAATAAAGCAGCATATCAACTGAACTAATTAAATTAAATAGGCCTGTTATATAGCCTAGAACGCGGGGAAGTGAGCGTGAGTAACGGGAAGCCGAGGCAGAGCGAGCATTCGTGCCAAGGAATTTTCTACAAGTGATGTATGAAGGAACCGTTTCGCTTGTCAGAAGCACGCAACACAACCGAATTAACAAATCTAATTAGAGAGCAGATTCTTTTTCTTCATACTGTAGGCAGGTATACGGTGCTTTCTCGTGACTAGAGGTCTGCATTTAGGCTGGTCATTTATTTTTGAAAGTATTGGACTCTGTGGTTCAACGTCTGCAGCCAAGCAATAAATTATGATGGATGTTTTGCAGTTTTGAGTAAATTGCTTCAGCGGGGATTTTTTTAAAGAAATTAGATGTAGGCCTATTAGCGTATCTAGCATATGGCCTATCAAGCATATAGCCTATCCAGCATATGGCATATCAGGCATATGGCATATCAAGCATAATCTACATGTATGTGAGCGCGTGCGTGTGGCAGATGTATAACAGTCGGCTTAACAGTTGTAACTAGAAACAATTTTGAGGTATGACCAAAGCCTATCCAGTATACTATGTATGATGCGTGCCAGATGCTTAGAGTTGTCCTAAAGGTGTAACCAGTATTTTGGATGCAAATTATAGGCCTGTTTAATCGGAATCGGACCAATAAGCCCATTTTAGATGGTTCCTCTCTTAGACAATTGTGTTGTAAAAATACGCCCGCTGTCTTGCAACTGACCACAGAAGAACTATAGCTTTTGTACCTTGTTGCGTTTGTGTCAACGAGTTGTGCAGTAAAGGAATAGTATTATAGTAGTAGTATAAACAGGGAGAGATCGATTATTCTAACCAGCGCAGGAAAATCTCGAAATAGACAATTATGCAAAATATCAGTTCACCAAGTCTACGGGAGGGGCTTATATACAAATTCCCCACCGCCCCTATGATTCCGCCACAGAATAGAAAAGTGTCAACGTGCTTAAGATTTTGAAACGGCCGAGATCGAGGATGGTTATTTCTATGGTACAGCAGTATACCCTACGACGGAGTCGCCGAAATGGAGCCACCATGTGATCTCGCGCACGGGAGTGACCACGCGAAATCCTGACACAACTTTACTGCCAGCATGCCCATAACAATTGATGGGACCCGTGTGGGTCGTACATGGAATATCGATCCCACATGGGCCCTGAATGGACATGCTGGCATGGTTATCGTATACAGCACAGTTACGAACTGAACAAAATCATCCTTGTAACAACATCAGACAAGTTTTGTAGGTATAGTCTAACGACTAACGCAGAGGAAGAGGGTCACACAGAGTCCTTCGTCGCAGTGGCCTTGATGAGGCTGTCTGAGGACAGATCGTCCGTCACCCTGGCCTCTGTCCGTCTTCTGTTCGTCCCTCGATGTCCCTCTCTTGTCCTCCGACGAAGCGTAACTCTAGTCCTTAAGCAACTTGTTGGCCCGCTTGTTGGCCTCCGTTATACGCAGTTGATTCGACGTCGTCTGAAGAAAAAAGAAAATGGCAACCATGTAATGTAATACAGGGAATTCGTTGTAATGTAACACTTATTAAATTTGCAAAAAAGACGCTATATTAAAAGTCTGATATTAATTAATTCATTCAGAGCATTTTTATAGCGCCTCTGTTTGAGATAAATACTCTGATGATCTCCCGGTTACAACCTTGGCGGAAAGGAACAGTTTTTAATTGTTTGTAGAACCTGCTGCTGAATGCCTAGCTAAGACCACACGAATATCCAAAGGGAAGCCATTCCAGGCACAGAGTTGGCCTAATCTGGTTTCACTCTAATTGACTCTCATAGAAGAATCCTGTAGCTAGCTGGGTTATGCCAGTCAGAGCTTATCAATAAACGAATACACAAAACAGTACAATACACATGAATTTCCAAATGGAAGCCAGTCCAGGCTGAGATGCCCAACCACCGAAAAGAGAGTTGTCGAGATGCGTGCAAAAGGACCCACTGATTCACCCCAGTAGTGTAACGAAGAAACGAAGAGGTGCTGTATAAGATGCAAGACAGTCCTGAGAGATCTCTTATGGCTACTGTCAGAGATAAGACGGAGGAAATGATAGAAGTAGGGCAAAGATTCCTACGACCAGTGATGGTGAAATGGGACAGCACACTTCGAGGTCCGGGACATTCCCCATTGGCATCACCAAACCGAATATCAGAATCCTAATGATTAAATAGGCTGTCAATTGTACCTTCTGATTGACTCTATCGACTTGTCTGTTCTGTGAATCGATCTCCGATCCCATGTCGACGGCCATGTTGCGCAGGTTGCTGATCATGTTGCTCACCTCGCCCATGTTCTGCTCCATCTCCTCCTCTCTGCAATCATTCGTGATTCTGCAACAGACAAAGTTATCCACACACCCCTTTGTAATACGCCCTAGTGTCAAACGCCTCTATGTATGTATGTATGAGCACTTGTTATAGCGCCCCTTCAAGATTTCTACTCAGAGGCGCTCCCGACAACAGCGCCGACACTGAATCGGAGTTTCACTTATGAGCAATTTATTGACCTGATTACGGCTTGGTTTTGGCGTACCATCGGTTGATACAATTGCTCTGTAAGGTTGGGCTATCATATCAGCCTTGTTAGAAGAGAACAACACTTCAACGATGACGATGATGATTACGACGTTCACGACGATTAGGATAACAATAGGAATTATTAAGGTGACGATGACGACGACGACGATGAAGAAGACATTGACGATGAGAATGATGACGTTCTCCGCGACTACTTTCACGATGACTACGATAATAATTAGAGTAATGATGACGACGACAATTAGATGATGACGAAGACGTTCATGAAGATATGAAGATGATGGTGATGAAAATACCGACGACGATAATGATTAAGATGATGACGGCGATGATGAAGTTGATGATCACGATCATTACGATAAAGATGATGATGATGATGATGATGATGATGATGATGATGATGATGATGATGATGATGATGATGATGATGATGATGATGATGATGATGATGATGATGATGATGATGATGATGAGTATGATGATGAAGTTGATGATAAAGATCATTACGATAAAGATGAAGATGATGATGATGATGATGAAGACGACGACGACGACGACGACGACGACGATGATGATGATGATGATGATGATGATGATGACGACGACGACGACGACGATGATGATGATGATGACGACCTACTTGGTAACGAATCCTCCCTGTGGTCCCATGTTCCCATCGCCGACAACAACCCTCGGACCGTCCGTGTTGACCTTACCGTCATCCGATTTACCCCACGTGCTGTTGTACTCGGCACCCTTCTCGAAGTTCTTCGACCTGCATAGAGTCATCGGTCAAAACAAACAGTCAATTATTCCGAAACCCAGGGCTGCCGACAGGAATTCCGGGCCCCTAGGCAGAGTAGTCACGGGCCCTTAACTATACCTCATAGGCACTGGGATGTGCTCCAATTTACCACACTAGTAAACGCTCATGACCCCATGGCGCAGCGAATGATGCTGGGACATCGGTATGGTATATAGTATATCTTTTTGTACCCCGTGTTAGGACCACAATGGTAATGGGGACAACAATTGCGGTAATACCGCGGTAATGGGGACAACAATTGCGGTAATACCGCGGTAATGGGGTTTACTCTCGCGGTAATACCGCGGTATTGGGGAATGAGCCGGCAGGAAACCCGGGTGATGTTAAGAACTTGAGAACAGATAAGGAGATTTTCTTATTTCCTGAAGCCTTCTAGTCAGAAATGGCCAAGACTTGGTTAATACAAACTGTCCATAAGATAATTACAGACTAATACAGTCAGCAATACAAATAGCTTTGTAAGCTAAAATATGTTATTTTTTTATCCATCTAGTTTAACTTGCGGGAATCTTGCTTGATTGAGCCACAGGCTAAAAAGTCAAATCTTGCGACGACTAGTTCGATCACTTACAATCATTCAATCGTCGTGAAACTTGGCAGATAGACTCGCCCTCGCACACACTTCATTCTATCAAAATTTCAGCTCCCCGAAAAAGGCTAGCTTATAGAATCGGGGACTCAACTTTTCGAATCGGGGAATCCCTTTTCCGATATGCAGCGTTGTCATTGGCCAGCGTTGTGATTGGCCGCAGTCGTAAAATGAACGCGGACTATATATTTGTAGAGGTAACTGCTTCATAAGACGCATTATAGGATACTAGATGGATATAGTAAAAAACTTTGTTTTTACGGGCTGTATTTTATTTTAAATTTTAATTAGAGTAAACTTTTCGGGGAATGCGATGTCGTCCTGCGGGGATGGGGTGGGGATGGGGAGAAAACCTGCGGGGATGGGGTGGGGATGGGGGACAAACCCTGCGGGGATGGGGTGGGGATGGGGAAGACTTACTTGTTGCGGGGCGGGGATGGGGACGAGATTGTCTCCCCATGTCACTCTCTAGTTCAGATACATAATTACACATACAGTCTGGAATAAACAGACAGTGAAAGGACTATTGTTGGTACGCACTTGCTCGAGAGTAAAAGGCCTAACAATAATTTATGTTAGGCCTTCACAATTTCAACATCAATTATTGATGTTGAAATTGTTAAGTGTACGGAACGTGGCAGCCTAACCTTGGCGAGGCGCTATATAAATGCTCTGAATGAACGAATGAATGAATGAATGAATGAATGAGTTTATTCCTTGACCTTTTCCATGGCAAAACGCACAGTCCGCAGCATTTTTCCATCCCTTCCAAGTTCTTCTCGGCATCTCGCATGTCCTGGTTGATCTGATCCATTCCCTCTTCGATGCGATCCAGTTGCTCTGGCAACCAGAAAAGGAAGCAAGTAAGTAAGTAAAGAAGTCAAGGAGAAAGTAAATAACTAAACAACAAGTAAGACAGTTAATAGGTGAATGATTGAGTGACTGCGTAAGTGATGATCGAATTACTGATTGAGTGATTGTGTGATTAAGTGATTAATCGATGGAATGACCCAGTAAACGACAGAATGATTGGACTGAGTGAATGAACAAGTGAGCAAGTAAGTGCATCGTTAAAACTTAACCATTTCAGGTCACTGAAATAACTTACCATGCCATTTCAGCGACAGTACTTGGCATTCTTTCCCTGCCATGCTATTGCCGTGGGCGTTGGATGAAATCCATGTAGGCCCTATACGGGTCCCATATAAGATTAATTAGGCCTATATAGGTCCGATAATGGACTCAATGTGGGTATATGTTGGCAGAGTTAAGGTGTCATATGTACGTCAGGAAGGTGACAGACTGACCTCCTTGTTCGTCCAGCATGACCAATGTGCGAATTCCGGCATCTTTGCTCTGTAGAACAGTTCAAAGCCTTCATAAGTTATGTGAAATACAAGTGTCAATCACAGGGCTAATAATGCAGTGATATGCGGGATATTGCAAACTGTTGAAGGTTCTCAGTACCACACGAGAGCTGTTTCCGAGGAGCAATTAGCGCGTAGCCAAATAACATCTCAGCTAAAATGTTTTAGGCTTGTATAAACCGTACAAACTGCAACATAAATTCTTTTATAGTTTGATGATGATGATGACGATGATGATGATGATGATGATGATGATGATTATGGTGGTAGTAGTAGTAGTAGTAGTAGTAGTAGTAGTAGTAGTAGTAGTAGTAGTAGTAGCAGTAGCAGTAGCAGTAGCAGTAGCAGTAGCAGTAGCAGTAGCAGTAGCAGTAGCAGTAGCAGTAGCAGTAGCAGTAGCAGTAGCAGTAGCAGTAGAAGTAGCAGCAGCAGCAGCAGCAGCAGTAGCAGTAGCAGCAGCAGTAATATAACAGCGACCTAATAAAATTGATGATGATGATGATGATGATGATGATGATGATGATGATGATGATGATGATGATGATGATGATGATGATGATGATGATGATGATGATGATGATGATGATGATAATAATAATCATAATAATAATAATAATAATAATAATAATAATAATAATAATAATAATAATAATAATAATAATAATAATAATAATAATAATAATAATAATAATAATAATAATCCCCAACTCAGAACTAGGTTATCTGCTTCTCTGCATCGCCCTTCCTTATGCACTCAACGACACCCACTACCTTTTGCTGAAGCAATCTCCAGTTTTGCTTTTCCAATTTCCTGCCCAGCGCTTAGGCGGCGTCACGAACCGTTCGAATCGAACGAAATATATACGTCACGTGGGATTTGTTGACGCATGCGCAGTACCTCTGCTTGTTTGTTTAATATTACGTCGGTCATTAATCTCGTTGATCGTTTCGTCGATTGTAAGATCAAACTGTTGTCAGTTATTAGTGTTGGCATACGAAGCTGTGGCTCAAGGGATTTACAACATAGTATACGTTTCCGTCGAAATGGAGTTATCGTCCATTACAGTAACTGTCCCATCACTGTCCTCCGCCCGCGCGATGGATGACGGCCTTGGGTCACTCCATGGGCGTATTTAAGTAAGTAAGTAAGTAAGTTTATTCTTTATTGAACCAATTACATATCCGCACTTTGGTGTACAGTGGTACCCTCTGCCTATCGATTCTGTTTTGGTTAAGCGCCTGTGAATAAGCTGGTTCCCGCGACTTCGCTTTTGTGGGCGCTGTAGAAATATCGAGTTTACGATTACGATTACGATTACATTCTATACAGAGTATAACATAATTAACATTCTTATTATAAACGATCTACGAGTGAGATTGTCTGCTTGTGGAATAAAACGGTCATGTAATTTCGGGCGCAGGGAGTAGGGAGCGGCTTTTTGGGGAAGTAGCCCATGGAGTACATGCCCGGAGGGGGAGTTTACGGGTTCATCCCCCAAATAAATTGGCGAAATTTGTTTACATGCTTTTATATGCGAAATACGAAAAAACTTAAATTTTGCGACCATGTCCAATGGAAATCATCCTCCCCGAAAGCTAAAAACCCCTCCGAAATTTTTGATGGCTACACCCATGGGTCACTCTGCCTTGTATTAGGCCTATTGCTCTGCGTATAGCCACTGGCCTTGGTTGCTACACTCAATCCACTCCATAAAAGCTTTCGACCATTTCTACAATTATATTTATTAGTCGCTATTATTGTGCATTTATTAAGCGCCACTATCTAATGACCAAGCATCGACCGATGGCGCTGAGCAATTCTTAGTGAAGGACTTGTTCAAGATCCCTGCACAGTAACCGTCTCAGGAGAGGAGGCTCGAATCCATGCCCTCCGCTTTACAAGGCGAGCTCTCTGACCATTCGGCAACCGTGTCCCATGTCCAAGTTATTACACGTGCATGGTCAGGTGCCTTCCTATTCCATTACACCCTCGTTCGCGACCCCAACGGTCAATGCCTTTAGCCACTACCCTTAAATCACTGTCAAGGGTCATTCTTTCGGTCACTGCCTTCAGTTCATCCAGTGCTTTCGGTAATTGATTTCCGCTACTACTCTTGATGATTAATTAGCTTCGGCCATTGTTTCCGGTCACTATTTCGGTCACTTCTTTCGGCCGCAGACTACCTCAGGCGCCGAACATCGCCAGGTGTAGAATAACTCAGAATTTTTTCAACCACGAATGTTCAATTTAGATGACTTAAACCGACTGATAGAATTGACTGTGAGCTGTAAAAGGGAATGAGAGTATTTTGCCGCATACGAACAATGAGACCAGTCCTGTTCAAAAGTA
The DNA here is from genome assembly GCA_020284085.1 of Aporrectodea caliginosa. Classification (NCBI taxonomy): domain Eukaryota; kingdom Metazoa; phylum Annelida; class Clitellata; order Crassiclitellata; family Lumbricidae; genus Aporrectodea; species Aporrectodea caliginosa. The sequence goes on from JACEVL010000470.1 coordinate 158,641, forward strand.
GTTTCTGTCGATTTCAAACAGCCTTTGTAAATTGTTGCCATAAGATGCTAAATTCTTATCCAATCCTGCAGTCTCACTAAAAGCAAATGGTTGACAGTAACGTAAATTCACGTCATGTAGGCTATATACCTTTCTTTCTATTGCTTCATCGCCGTTGTCTCGTTCCCCATGTTTGCTTTGCTTTGTCTACAAACTCTACATGCCATTGCGTCATTATCATTGCCTCCTTCTCCTTGCCTCTTTTGATTGTTTTCCTTCTCCTATTGCCTTCTCTTTTTCTTCTTCTCCTTTCCTCTTCTCGTTGTTTTCTTTCTCTTGTCGTCTGTTCTTTTCTACCCTCCTTTTTGCCACCATCTCCTGCTTCCCTCCTTTCCCTGCCTCTTTCCCTTGTCTCATTCTCCTATAGTTTCCTTCCTTTTACCTTCCACGCTACACTTACACTCTCGCTGCCTTTTCATTATCTCCTACTTCCTGTCTCCACCTTGTCGTCTATACCCTCCACCTTTCTTTACTCTCATTCCCTGTTCCTTTCTCCTTCCCTCCTCCTTCCCACAGCCTGCTCCAAGTCTTCTCCCACAACTCATTTCCCTTCACTTCCTGCCACCCCTTGCCAGGGATGAATCCAAGTCGCAGGCTATATATATACACCCGTTGTCAATCCATCTGATCGAAAGGCAATTCGAGACTAAATCAATCTGCTGCTCCAGCCGCTTGGCTGAATCCGCTGCCAGCCTCTGCTCTCAGCGTCTGCCTGTCTGTAGCCATGCAGTGTATATATACAAAGTCCCGTACTATGGACAGCATCCGCTCTATTGTAGCTGCATCTCCCACATATATACATAGCCTATAGTGTATATGTATATATATATATGTATATATATATATATATATATGATATAGTCTATATGCATAGAGGCAATTTTGAGCCAAGGCCATTAAGCTCTGAGTACATAAGCCGCGATCTATTGCTGATGGGTCTCTAATGCACTGCAGTCATTATCACGCATTTCCTTCTGATGGTCGCTCCATCTATACATGATCAACTTCGAAGAAAGACAAAAATTGTCCCCGCATATGTACTGATGTTGATGCTCATCATACATGCACGAGAAAGTATGCACGTGTGTACATAGGAGTATACAAGAGTATGTATATGCCTGTATTATAACTACGTATAGAGAGGGACTTACAGTGTATATATAAGAACAGCAACATGATACAATATATTACAGTACAAACAATAAAATACAACACAATACACATTGTATTACAATGTAATACCAGGCTCAGTGCACACGTGTATGTGTGAATTTATGTACGAACTTATGTATGTACTTATTTATGTATTTATGTATCCATTAATGTATTTATGCGTGTATGTATGTATGTATGCGTTCCTGTATGTATGTGTGCATATACGTATGTCTGTATGTGCGTGTATGTATGTATGTATGTATGTATGTATGTATGTATGTATGTATTTATGTATGTATGTATGTATGTGATGTATGTATGCATGGACATATGAATGTATGTATGCATGTATATAAGCATCTATGGATGTATATATTTGCATGTATATATGTGTGTATGTATACATGTTCATGTATGTATGTATATATGTATGCATGTATACATGTATGTTTGTATGTACATAGGAGTAAAAAAGAGTATGTGTATATTTACCTCTTCGCAAAGACCGAGCATTCGTCGTGTACTTTCGAGAGACTGAAAAATGACAGAAAATCATCAAAAGACAAATTAATCGCCTGACAAATACCGAGAAATTCTAAGGCAATGCCAGCGGCAAAGAAATTATGAAGCATAAAGAGATCTACTTATTTTGAGCTGATAGAGGAAAAGGAGTAAATGAGGAAGCGGAGCCGGTGGTGATGATGACGATGGAGTAGAAGGAGGAAGAGTAGAAGGTGTAGGAGGAGCAGGAGGAGGAGGAGGAGGAGATCACAAAGGAGACGGAGGCGGAGAAAGAGGAGAAGGAGGAGGAGCAAAAGGAGGAGAAGGAAGTGTAGGAGGAAAAGTAGGAAGAGGAGGAAGAGTAAGATGGAGAAAATGGAAGAGAAAGAGGAGAGGATGATAAGGTAAGATGGAAAAAAGGGAAGAGCACAAGGAAGGAAGCGGGACGAGGAAGAAGAGGGACGAGGAAGAAGGGGAAGAGAAGGAGGAAAGAAGTGGAAGAACAAGTATAGGAGGAAGATGTGGATGACAGTTACGTAAAGCGGAGGATGAGCTAAGAATTAAAGATAAGGGAAAGAAGAGAAAGAAAAAAGGAAACAAGACGAGGAAGAAACAGACGAAGAAGATTGTGATGAAGGAAGATATTTTTGTCCATTTTAGAAATTATTTTCTGTTCGCCCGTTAGACATTAGTTGGAGTCGTAAGGGCTTAAAACGCCTTCTCGCCACAAGATGTCGCTGGGTTTTTAATAGATGACAGGACACTTAGGGGAGTTCATGACTTTGGTTGACCCCAAGGTCAGCCGATGTTTGCACAGAAATATCTGTCTCGGTGGAATCACATGAAGAGACGAAACGAAGAGATACATAATTGGAGGAAGAATTACAGAAACAAGCCACCTGTGCGGTTTCGAGACTCTCCTTTTTCTGTCTCTCTTTCTGTGCCTGTCTCTCTATCTGTCTCTGGCTGTCTCACTCACCCTCTGTGCCTTTGTCTCTCTGTGTCTCTGTTTTCTGTCTCTCTGTCTGTCTGTCTGTCTGTCTGTCTGTCTGTCTGTCTGTCTGTCTGTCTGTCTGTCTCTCTCTCTCTCTCTCTCTATCTCTTCTCTCTCTCTGTACCTCTGTCTCTGTCTCTGACTCTGTCTGTCTCTCTCTGTCTCTCTGTCTCTATCTGTGTGTGTCCCTCTGTCTGTCTCTGTCTGTCTCTCTGTCTGTCTTTCTGTCTGTCTCTGTCTCCCCCTTATCCCTGTTTCTGTCAGCTGTTTCTACCTCTATGAAATGCATCATCCGAGGATTCTGACTAGACTCATCAAAGTGTTTGAGTCCTTCCAAGTCTACGTGTAATTGCCTCCGTGTGTATTGCCCAATGGATCTCTACATGTATGTGCATGTCTAAATGTCTCTACGTGTATGTCTAAATGTCTCTACGTGTATGTCTAAATGTCTCTACGTGTATGTCTAAATGTCTCTACGTGTATGTCTAAATGTCTCTACGTGTATGTCTAAATGTCTCTACGTGCATGTCTAAATGTCTCTACGTGTATGTCTAAATGTCTCTACGTGTATGTCTAAATGTCTCTACGTGTACAGTCATGGCCAAAAGTTTGCGACCACTAAATTTTGGGCATTTTTCCAATGTTCTCAAGGTGTTTTGGCTATTTCTGAGCTATTTTTCTATGTTATTCCGCCTATTTGCCTATTAACACTGTGATAAAAGATTGTTACTATGTTAGATATTAGGAAAAATAGTTGAAAATATTTGGAAAATAGTGTAAAAGTTCATATTTTGATAATTTTATCCCTGTTTACTGTCGTTTTCGGCAAAAGTTGGTATCCCAGTATCTTAAAAGTTTTACAAATTTTATTGCAAGTGTGATCATATCCAGATTACTTGGGTCCCCAGGGAAGAAACGAAGCAACAGAACAATTGAAAGAAGACTATTTGATGCTGGTCTGCAGTCGAATCGTCCTGCACGAAAATCAAACCTTTCACCGAAGAACGTAAAGGACCGGCTGACCTTTGGTCATAAGTGCAAACAGTGGACTTCTGACCAGTGGCACAGCGTAAAGTTTTGGGATAAGAGCATTTCACACTATATTGTGCTGTTTCTGCAGTCATGTGAGGGGACCACCTAACCAAAGGCTAACCCAAGGACGTCATACCGACAGTGAAGCAAACACCGAATGTCACGGTGTGAGGAGTAGGATCTGGTGCTGGACTGGCTGGTCTGTGGATGATGCCAAAGAACACCACAGTGAATTGAAAGATGTATCGGAACATCCTGAGAGAAAACCTGCCAAACTTCGTCAACTTCCATGACATCAGCCACTTCCAACAGGACGGTGCACCATGTCCATGTCATGGTACAAAAAGCTGTCAAATCCTGGCTGAAGCAGAAGATGCTGCAGCTAGTGGCCTGGTAGCAGTCCAGACTTGAACATGACTGAGAGTGTGTGGACGGTATTAAAACAGAAGGTTTCTGACCACAATCCAACTTCTGAGGCAGACTTGATCAACTGGATGAAAGCCATATGGGTGCACGAGATAACACCCGAGTTCTACAGAAAACTGACCCGATCGATGCCTCTGCGCATACAAACTTGCATTTAAAAAAACCCAAAGGATATCATTGCAAATACTGACTTTCAGCTCTATTGATAGCTGTGATGACACTAAATGTCGAAACAATGGAAATAATATCTTAGTTTGAGCACTGCCTTTGTAAGGCCATTCTATTCCAATTATACAAAAATCTCGTAAAAATCGATACTTTAACACAAAATAATTGACATTACTGATAAAATATACGATTGCAAGTATTCACTTTTGGTTCTTGTGGTATATGATGACATAAAACATTGAAAAGACACTTCAGACAGTATAAATAATCTTTATTTTGTCAAAATAGCTTGCTTTTTCAACGAATTTGTTCATTAAAATGGGTGGTCGCAAACTTTTGGCCATGACTGTATGTCTAAATGTCTCTACGTGTATGTCTAAATGTCTCTACGTGTATTTCTAAATGTCTCTACGTGTATGTCTAAATGTCTCTGTGTGTATGTCTAGATGTCTCTACGTGTATGTCTAAATGTCTCTGTGTGTATGTCTAGATGTCTCTATGTGTATGTCTAAATGCCTGTATATGTATATGTAACCTGACAGAGCAACTGCGTGTATAAACTCAAAGACCTCCGTCTGCCTACATCATGCAGGTTGTCATGCAGACGATTGCACGCACGCTCTCAACTGTGGCGCTCAATTATAACGTCTCTATGTTTTCAAACACCTCGCTCACGTAGGCAAATATCCTCCAGGAACAAAGGAAAGAGACAATGAAAAGCAAGATACTTGTATCCATATTATATATATATCCATATATATATATCCATATATTCATTAGTATATATATATATATATATATATATATATATATATATATATATATATATATATATATGGATATAGCCTACATATACAAGTCTATGGATATGCTAAGCATATATATATATATATATATATATATATATATATATATATATATATATATATATATATATATATATGCTTAGCATATCCATAGACTTGTATGATGTAGGCTATATCCATATACGTGAAGAAAGGACGCGTTTTCTATGTAACGTTTCCTGGATAGCAATATTATTATCGATCCTGTATCCATTAGCATTAATTGCGCTTTATGTATGTATGTATATATATATATACATAGGATATACATAGACATACGCCATGTATATATGTACATAAATATGTGCGTTAGTATAATGGATGTATATATATCTGCTGTATTATGATTGCTTGGACATGCAAATAACAGAGGCGCCCGCAGTGCATAAGAATATGCCTATCAGGCGTCTAGAATTCCATTTCAACATTTCGCCATGTTGCACAGACAGACATACATACAGACAGTGAAGCAGACAGACATACAGACAGACAAACAGACGTACAGACAAACAAACAGACAGATAGCTAGACAGACACAAAAGCACAGATATCACACGGACAGACTGACGGCCCAACCGACAGACAGACAGATTCAGATGCAGATATCCACACAGACAGACAAACAGACAGACAAACAGACAGATCAGACTGTGCATGCTCCGCTGCATTCTGCCATTTTCCAAATTCCACGTTCGTTATTCCACGCATGCGCAGACAGTCATCCTATCGACGCACCCGTGCACACGCGCACCCACTCTCCAACAAACGATAACGACACACACACACACACATCCAGTTATACACCCACCCTGAACATACACACATGCCTGATCCTACATACAGCCACACTCACATAATATACACCCCTCTCAGTCACACTCATACAAGCAAACGATCAATTGCTCACTGGTCTCGCGCCACGAAATACATCGAGTCCCATCAAAAATCGGTTAATGTATATATATATGCATGCATGAGCAGGCATATAATACCTGTATTAAACCTATACCGGTACGTATTATAGAGAAAGGGACTTAAATGCGCTTATATATAAACTATTACGCAGTAATATCCATGAGACATGTATGCATTATATATTTATATACAGGGTGCGGCCGAAAAAAATACCCCATTACGAAAATTGAGATTTCTCGAAAACCGCTGAATATTTTGTTACAAAACTTCGCCAGTCTATTTGACACATATCTATCTACAGCTTTGCTAAATCTAATGAAATTCGAATCATGAATACCAAAATGGTGTAACCCTGAAGTGAAACAATGTCATTTTCGTTTCAACAGACAGTTACTGACAGCAATAAGTAACAAAGTAACGACGCAAACAGTAATGTAACAAGGTTCAATGTTACTTATTGTTATTGACAAGATTAGGCCAAGTGTTGAGTTTTGTGCAAGGAATGTTCGAAGTGACCGCCGTTTGCTTTTATGCAAGCTTGCAGACGTTTTCGAAAGCCCAGAACAGACTTCTGAATGGTCTCAAGTGGCAAGTCATGCCAGATGATTTGCAGATATTTTTCAGTTCAGGAATTTTCTTCGGCTTTGTGGTAAATTTGTTGTAGGTCTCAAGCATTGCACCCCAGACAGCATAGTCGAGTGGGTTCAAATCTGGGGAATTTGGCGGCCATGAATCCTTGTCGATGAAGTCCGGGCAGTGACTTGTTAACCAATCTTGGGCCAGCTTTGCGCAGTGAGCGGGCGCTCCATCTTGCTGCAAAATGAACTGATTTCCCAAGACAGTGTGACAGTCATCGACAAGCTTAGGCAAAAGATTCTCCACGTAGTACTTAGCATTGACTTTGGCCTTCTCGTCAATGAAATGCAAGCGTCCCTTACCCTCATAGCTGACACCTGCAGAAACCATGATGTGGGAAGAGAACTTGGCTCTCTCGACCAACAGACGGCTTGGGTGGATATGGGCTTTTTTCTTCTTGAATAAAACTGTTTGCTTACAATTGCAATTTTACTCAAAATGTAAACAAAACACCGTCTGCAAAGCGGAAATGACTTAATTATGGCACACTGCAGGCTACTTTATGTAAAAATATGATTACCTATTTCGTGAATGCCGTGTTCAGTTGAAAAAATGCAGTTCTTTCTTCTGTCTGATGTCATGATCACAAATATAAAGATACTGACATAAAATTTTCAAATAATATGCAAAAATATGTTACGAATAAGAATGAAAATATTTGTAACAAAATATTCAGCGGTTTTCGAGAAATCGCAATTTTCGTAATGGGGTATTTTTTCGGCCGCACCCTGTACATTGTTTATAAGTGTCCTTGACTTTCCTCCATGAGCAAGCATTCATGTCTATACATCTAGAAAGTATATCAACAGACCTGATATTTTCTTACTTCCACAAAAAGAGAGAGAGAGATATATATATATATATATATATATAATATGTAACGAAGTGTATAGATTTATGTATATGTATGTATATTTACGTTTACAGACATAATGTATACAATTATATTTATATACATAAATTATGCACATATGTATGCATCATGTATATCGCCTATTGCCTGATTATAAATATACTTTATATACAGACAAACAACATGCAGAGACACACAGAAAGACAGACAAAGACTGATACACAGTGACACATCCATAGAGACATAAAACAAAGAGCTGTAGATATACAGAGGCAGGTAGACAGACAGATGTTAAGGGAGACGGAGATTAAGAGAGACAGATTCATTTCGGGCGATTGGCCAGGCAATTTGAATGGCAATGGAATGGAAATGAAATGCCTTACAAATGAGCAAAAGTTCAATCTAAGAGACAGACAAACAAACAGACAGACAGAGAGAGATAGACAGACGAAAAAACAGACAGACAGACAAAAAGACAGAGACAAAGACAAACAAACAGATAGATACGAGAGCGAGAGAGCGAGAAAGACACAGGAGAGAGAGAGAGACAGAGACAGAGACAGAGAGACAGAGAGAGACAGAGACAGAGACAGAGACAGAGACAGAGACAGAGACAGAGACAGAGAGACAGAGACAGAGACAGAGACAGAGACAGAGAGAGAGAGACAGAGAGACAGAGGCTGAGAGAAATAGAGAGCCGTGACATGACACACGCATGCATGGGTGCATTGCCAATTTCTAATGGAAACATTGCCGTGTGAATGGACACTTCACCAAGGCGAAGTAATGCAAATTAATTAATCAATTCATGCATGATGAAGGAATCTTCAATTGCTGATGAATGGATGGACGAGTGAACGAAAAACAAACGAATGACTGAGCGACGCAATGAACGAATGAAGAAAGGAAGGAAGGACCGAACCAATGGACGAGTAAATAAACTAAAGAACGAGTGAAAGAAAGAAGAAACGAACGAAGTAAAGGAGAAGGAAGGAAGGAACCATCGGAGGAAGTGAGAGTGATTGCGTGAATTAGTGATTCAGAGGGGTTGCTAGCAAAATGCCTTCAGAAGGAAACACGAAATAAATGCCTTTTGCATGCAAAACTCGTTTTTTCTATATACTAATTTTTATCATAACCGATTAATTGTGAAGACAGAAAGATATTTCAGCGTATACAGTAACTACCATTTGATGTGTTTTATTCAACGATTGAAACCCAGACAATGCAAATGCTCTAGAAACTACAAATTCTAGAACCTCCTGCATCCACGGGTTATATTGTCATATCGCCTCATATTATCATATCAAAACGTCTTCTGTTCTTGTGCCTTTTTGTTCCTGGTGTCTTCTGTTCCTGGTTCCATCTGTTCCTGGTTCCTCCTGTTCCTGCATGATGCCTTCTGCGCCATTGTGCCTTCCGTTCCTGCAGTGCCATCTGTTCCTGGTGCCTTCTGTTCCTGGTTCCATCTGTTCCTGGTTCCTCCTGTTCCTGCATGATGCCTTCTGTGCCATTGTGCCTTCCGTTCCTGGTGCCTTCTGTTCCTGGTTCCATCTGTTCCTGGTTCCTCCTGTTCCTGCATGATGCCTTCTGTGCCACTGTGCCTTCCGTTCCTGGTGCCTTCCGTTCCTGGTTCCATCTGTTCCTGGTTCCTCCTGTTCCTGCATGATGCCTTCTGCGCCATTGTGCCTTCCGTTCCTGCAGTGCCATCTGTTCCTGGTGCCTTCTGTTCCTGGTTCCATCTGTTCCTGGTTCCTCCTGTTCCTGCATGATGCCTTCTGTGCCACTGTGCCTTCCGTTCCTGGTGCCTTCCGTTCCTGGTTCCATCTGTTCCTGGTTCCTCCTGTTCCTGCATGATGCCTTTTGCGCCATTGTGCCTTCCGTTCCTGCAGTGCCATCTGTTCCTGGTGCCTTCTGTACCTGGTTCCATCTGTTCCTGGTTCCTCCTGTTCCTGCATGATGCCTTCTGCGCCATTGTACCTTCCGTTCCTGGTGCCATCCGTTCCTGGTGCCTTCTGTTCCTGGTTCCATCTGTTCCTGGTTCCTCCTGTTCCTGCATGATGCCTTCTGCGCCATTGTACCTTCCGTTCCTGGTGCCATCCGTTCCTGGTGCCTTCTGTTCCTGGTTCCATCTGTTCCTGGTTCCTCCTGTTCCTGCATGATGCCTTCTGTGCCATTGTGCCTTCCTTCTGCAGTGCCTTCCGTTCCTGGTGCCTTCCGTTCCTGGTTCCATCTGTTCCTGGTTCCTCCTGTTCCTGCATGATGCCTTCTGTGCCATTGTGCCTTCCGTTCCTGCAGTGCCATCTGTTCCTGGTGCCTTCTGTTCCTGGTGCCATACGTTCCTGGTGCCATCCGTTCCTGGTGCCAGCCGTTCCTGCAGTGCCATCCGTTCCTGGTGCCTTCTATTCTTGTACGTCTATAATTGTATTAGCCTGTTTGCATATCTACTTGTCTCCTTCTGTTTGTCTTGGTTAATGAATGCCTGTCTCGTTGTTTGTCAGTCCGTGTGCATAATATCCCCCCGTGCATGCGTTGGATTGCCTAAAAAGCATATCAATATCTTTGTATGTCTGTATCTACGTGTAAATGTCCGTGTAAATGCATGCTTGAATTCGTCTGCGTTTGTGACTGGATTTGCAATTTATTTTTCTATTTCGGACGAGAGGTTCCTCTTCGTTGACCGAATTCTTTCTGCGTCATTTTTTCGTTCAGCTTTTTCTATTTATGTCCACTGTCCATCTATTAACTGGCTTCACCGCACAGTGGCGTACCGAGGGGGGCAGGGGGGCGAGTCGCCCCGGGCGGCACTTGAGGAGGGGCGGCAAAATAGGGTTGAAGAAAAATAAAAGAAGGAGTGAATGCAGAAAAAAATTGAAAAAGTATAAGAGAAAGTAATAAAAGTAGACAAAGAAGGAAGGAAAGGAAGAAAAAGAATCCACTAAATAGACATACAGTGGTAATAAGGAGGGGCGGCACGGCGGCTTCTGAGAATGCTGAGAACGATAGTATAAGATGGAAAAGCAAAAAAAAAAAAAAGGTCATCAGAAATTTTTGCGGAAGTAATCAAGAAAATTTTACGGAAATTTCCAAAATTAAGTGCGCGGCGCGGCATTTTGGGCCGTCGCCCCGGGCGGCATTTGAGCTCCGTACGCCACTGTCACCGCAGTCCCGTCCATGTTTAGCCATACGCAGCTTTTGAGACCAACTCAATTAAGCCGATACTCCTTACGCCTTTAGCCCTTAGTCCTCCTCCTCCTCCTCCTCCTCCTCCTCCTCCTCCTCCTCCTCCTCCTCCTCCTTCTCTTCCTCCTTATCCGTCTCCTTCTCCTCCTTCTCCTCGTCCTGCTTCTTCTCCTCCTCCTCGTCCTCCACCACCTCTTCCTCCTTTTCCTCCTTCTGCTCTTACTCCTCCTCCTCTTCCTCCTCGTCCTGCTTCTTCTCCTCCTCCTCTCCTCTTTTCCCACCTCCTATTCTTTCTCCTCTTTTTGTCCAATTCTATAAATCTGGATCCTTTTTGTCGTTCTATCACTTCTTCATCAGCGACTCAGGCATCCAAATAACCTATACACTCAGTTTCCCAAGTAATAATATGCGATGTTATCAAAAGCAGTTAGCCTACAATGCAGGTAGCACACCCTAAAAGAAATCGTGACGACACCTGATATGATAATATTACCCTGGATTTTAATTATTAATATAAGCTTGATGGTATGATATCAGTCTGGCCCTCTGGGACAACTACTGGATAGCTTAATATCTAGCAATGTATACGGCCCGGCAAACTACATCGCCTGGAACGCACGTCCGATGCGAACCTCTGTGCGTGAGGAGCCGGTGTATACTATAGGAGGCAGGGTGGACTTTAGGCCGTTAAAGGTGACACATTTTATACTCTAGAGATCATGACACCAGGTCCTGTATAACACAATACTTTGTAGTAGAATATCATTCTTGGATAACAGATAAAGCAATGCCTCATACCATGTATCAGGTATGTGGGTAGTAGTAGTAGTTTCAGTTTAACGACACTGTGTGCATGGTAACAAAGATAGTCTAATATATAGTTAGGCCTAATTGTGCCTGCTGATGAAATGCGTGGACGAGGGAGGAATAAACCCCGCACTGCGAAACATTTCTCTTCTGCAACTAAAACGTATCCGTTCTTGTCAACATGTTTGTTTGTAAACACGACACGCGATTGGTTGCTATTTTAAGACCGACAATTCGTTATATATTTCCCCGGAGAACAGGATGATCAACTGCTCTTTTCTGGGCGTTTATTTCAAATTCAAGAAGCCCTTGCTATTCATCGATGAGGGTATTTGGACGCCACGTCATCGGGGATTTTGATAAGCGCTGTCAATAAGAGGGATAAACCGGACAATCGGAATAATTGAGAGTAGATCTGGAGGATGATTGCGAAGGATTCGCTTCGTCTGTTTGAGAGTCGATAGGAACTGATCGTCTGCTTCTGTTCTGGTCTCGCGAGACGAGATCTGAAATGGATCGGACGAGAGTTGGTGGGTGGGTGACAGGATTGCAGCGATCTCTCTGTTGTTATCCGATTCTTCATTTAAGACGAAAATCAATCTCGATGTGAAGCATGAAGATAGACGGGGCGGGAGGGAGGGAGGGATGAAGAGAGCGGCACGCAAGGAGTGGGAGGGAAGAGGGCGGGGGAGGGGAGGAAGAGTGAGGGAGATTAGGAGGGAATGCTCGAAAGAAGAAAGCTGAGAGAGTGGGCAAAGGGAGGAGTGAGTCGGGAAGGAATAGGAATGGAAGCAGAGAGAGGCAAAGACGGACACACTGAGAGAGAGAGAGAGAGAGAGAGAGAGAGAGAGAGAGAGAGAGAGAGAGACAGACAGACAGACAGACAGACAGACAGACAGACAGACAGACAGACAGACAGACAGACAGACTGACAGACAGATAGACAGAGAGACAGAGAAAGAGACAGAGAGAGACAGAGACAGAGAGAGACAGATAGACAGAGAGAGAGAGAGAGAGATCAGGTGGATACGATGGATACAGAGACGCATGGACAGAAACAGTCAGGCAGGCAGACAAACAGAGACAGACAGTCTGAAACAGAAGCAGAAAGACGGGTAGCTGCGGGCTGGGGAGCAGCTGGAAGGAATGGCAGATACATCAACACCTGTCCGAAGAGGAGGTGAGATGTCACGCAGAGAGGGTGCCACTGATGAAGACTTATGACACCTTAAACAAAAGACAATGGCGACGAACTGCAAGACAGCGACGAACTGCAAGACAAAGGGAAGCGCAAGAAGAGGACATGGAGGTGGGAAACGGTAAGGAGGAAGACAGATTACGGGACATAATGTGTGGCACAGCCAAGGACAGTAAAGCAAGTGGCGACAGCTTACAGAAGGAAGAGACAAGATGGATGAAAAAGCTGATGAAGAGGAGCACAAATGAAAGATATGTCGCAAAGAGTATAGGAGATATCGAGGATGAAGGAAAGGTGGAATGACAAAGCTGATTGTAATTGTAATTGTAATTGTAATCTGACATTTACAAAGCGCCACTTCAAGAAAAAACTCATTAGCAGCACTCTGGTGAATGTTTGTTCCCTGCCAGGGATCAATGATGGCTTCGTTAACTGTTTAACTTCGAAGAAACAACCGCCAAGGGAATGTGAAATTGTGAATAGCTTTGACGATACGTTAGGTTCTCAATGAGAACACAATGTAATGTAAAGAGAAAAAATGTAAATGTATAACTAGACATTTATGCAGTATAACTGTGCGGAATAGAATCGAACTAGGGCCTATATGAATGAACATTGGATGACGCCAGCAGTTATCTGCGCCTTCTTTCGTTTCGTTTCGTTTCGTTTATTTTTGTAACCCAAGATAATACATAACAATTTACACTGAGGTGGCTCAACATAGGGTAACACAGGAGACCCAGAAGGGGCCGGAGGTCCCGCTAACCAGGGCCACCTGAGAACAGTATGTAACATATGACAATGTGGCCAGCAGTAAATAAAATAACGAACTTAAGAATAGCTTAACTATTAATTAACTAATAACTTAACTAATGACACAGATAGAACAAATGCACATCTACTGTACTTCGAGTGATACATCGTTCAATATCTCGTAGTAAATCCTTCGCTCATATAATAAGTCGAATGATTAATCACAGTCGTCATTCCCGCATTTATCTGGCGCCAAACTGCGTCGTCATTGGGGGAGGGAGGGCAGGCTTACTCAGAGAAATCGATGGCAGAGATTAATCAGCTTACGAAGCGACAAATTAGCAATTAATCAGAGAGTCTTCTAATCCAAAATCTTATCGGTTCATTTATCATCGATGATTGCTCGGTTACCTTGTGAACTCATTATTACCTTTGAGGAGGCCGCGTATAGCGCTGCATAAGCGAATCGATACAGCAATCAAGAACACGCGTGTTTTGCTCCCATCTGTGACCTGCGCAGTCCCTTCCATGCGGTAGGTCTCTTGCTCGCGGGAGTTATGTCTAGGACTTGGTGGAATTCCTTTCGAAGTCTTTCGGGTTTCTTGAATAGCCAAGGAGTTCATTCAACTGTAATTCCTTTGTGTTGTTGCCGGCTGTTTGCTAGATTTCTCAGCGGGTTGCGTTAGAATGCCGTATTCTTAAGAATTTCTTATCGACATTTATTGACATTTATTGCTATATTAAGATGTGTTGCGGGTTGCGTTAGAATGCCGTATACTTGTCGACATTTATTGATATTTAGTGCTGTATTAAGCCTGGCAACCGGTACAATAAAGAATATACTTACCTTTTTTATGACAAAAACGCTTCTATATAGAACAGATTTGATTAGGAAAGGCTATGCTATGCAAGATTAGATTAGATTACAATGAATTAGATTAGACTAGAGAGGAGATATTATTTGTGACTAGTTGGAATGAATTAAACTACAAGCAGAAGAGAAATGCATGGAAGAAACGGCGCACGACATGCCACACATGTTGCGCTGTTGCTCGCTCACTTACTCCAGACGCCACCGCTACACTTATCCACTCTTTTATCACAGTCCGACTTGAGTACTGTTGCTCACTCTATATTAGCCTCCCAGTTGGTCGGTTGGGGTGCCTGGACCGGGTCCTGCGCTCTGCCGCACGCCTTTGCGGACGCATCCCCAAATTTGGCCATGTCTCAGCATATATGCTAGATGTGCTTCATTGACTCCCTCTCCTGCAACGGATCTCGTATCGGATCATCGCTTTGGTCTGGCGGTTCTTGCTGGGTCTCGCCCCCGCCTATCTGCGCGACCTCTGCTGCCCTACCTTGGGTGCTCCGGGTCGTCGCTCTCTCCGCTATATATGCTGAGCGGGCGTGCTCACGGTCCCTTTTGCCCGCACAGCTAATAAGCAGAATCGCTCCTTCTCAGTGGTTGGCCCCTCGCTCTGGAACGGGTTCCCTTTGGCGCTGCGCTTGCTCCCCAGAATCCACTCTGAATCTTTCTATTCTTGCCTGAAAACTGTCTTTTTCAGCCGTGCTGGGGTCGGGAGCATTCCTGAGTAGTAACCTTGAAAGGCGCTTTATAAATCTTCGTAATGAATGAATGAATGAACAACTTGCTAGGGTTTGAACCTCCCTTTGTTAGGTCACCAAACCATGTGCACTCTCTATTGTATACAAGCCCTAATGTACGAATGCTTAGGCCAAATGCACAGAGCTGTTTAGCTGTACCGATTAGTCGTTATCGAAACTCCATTCCCAGCTTAAACCATCATTAATCCCAAGCATTAGCGCATAAGCCCTTACTAAGATGGACTCAATTATCAGCAATTAACTTCTTGTTTTAGCGTTCCTGAAATGGTACCAGGCTGCCGTGTGCCAGCCTGTTTCTTCTCTTTTTCATTAAACAAATATAAACAAATATAATATCAAATTCCGGGCAGAGGGAGGGCGTATGCCCATCACCTTAGGTGCTTTTCATGTATGTGCTTCTTAGTGCGTCCCATATTCCACTGTTATTCCTGCTTTTATTCCAAGCCTAAATCCGCGCATGATTAAATTGTGGTGCTGTAAGAGCAGAAACATAATGTACCGAATCATTCTTGAATCTTTCCAGAAGGAAATTGCGATCTGTGTCGCAGGCCATAGAAATAACTTACCACATACTATACTCCCCAAATTCAGTTCGTTCCGTCGATTCTTCGATGTCATTCAGTTCTAAACTTAAGACTCAACTCTTTCAACTTCCACCGGAACCAGCTTCTGCTTTCTCTTTTCTCTTATCTATCGGATTTTAACCTGAATTTCCAGTGGATTATAGGCTAAGACTTTTGATTGGCATTTCACTATTAGTGACTATCAACTTGGACGTTGCAATAACGGCGATATAGACAGTCATTGGATAAGATTAGACAATGCGCCATGTAAGTGGTTGGTCTGATATACGTCTCTCAAAATGACAACGGAAAAAGACTTCAGCTACATTTAGGGTGGGGGTTACGGGTTCAAACCCCGAAATAAATAATTGCAAAAACACTTAAAATGTCAAAATTCACCACTTAACTCTGCCACCATGCATGTTCAATGGAACCCCAGAAATTGTTTCCTGGCTACACCATTGGAAAATGGCTTCAGCTACATTCATATAAATTACATAGGTGATAGATAGATAGATAGATAGATAGATAGATAGATAGATAGATAGATAGGGCAGACAGACAGACAGACAGACAGACAAGATCAGACATTCAGACAGACAGACAGAAGGACAGACAGACAGATAGATTAGATGGATGGATGGATGGATGGATGGATGGATGGAT
>JACEVL010000470.1:177500-217500 GCA_020284085.1 Aporrectodea caliginosa
CTAATGTATTGTAAATTTCCGAAATTTTTCAGTCTCCACAAAGTCGCATCAGCGAGACCAGCTTAATAGTCGGCGCTATGTCATAATATCAAGCGCCGCAATAGCCGCTGTACATTTACATGTTGTTTGAAATCTTAACGTTTAACAGAACAGACAGGTGCAGTACAAACGGGAGTTTTATCAAGTCGTGCCAGGTCAGTATCCGGGAGGTCAAGCCGAGGAGACACATATGGGGGGGAGCGGTTATCGATGATGGTGGTTGTGGAATTGGCGTAGAAGCAGTGTCGGGATAGGATAGCTTGAAGAGTTTGGTTTTCGTTCGTGAATGGAAAGTCGCAGAGAAGAGTTCAAGCGGAGGAGAGGTGAAATTAAGAGGCGAGATAGGAGGATAATAAACTGGTAGAGGAGGTCTTTTGGGAGTTCATTCCAAAGAGCTGGTGTGGCATAGATTAAGAAGTGGTTGCAGAATTTCAGAGAGGATGAGAGTGGAGACCGCGATAGAGAAAGACATGATGATGACCGAGTAGACCCAGGCTTGGTTGCTGTTTAACGACACTGTGTCATAACAAAGATGATTAGCGTCGCCCTCCTCCTTTCTCCAGGCTTGGGACTGGCACTACCACAGGTAGGGTAGTGGCGGAGTTTGTAGACCCAGGCGATTGGATGGATGTTCTTCAATCAGATGCGATTTTACTTTTGCGGTAGGGCCACAAGACCATCGGGCGATTGCTGCTGCTGCTGCTGCTGCTGCTGCTGCTGCTGCTGCTGCTGCTGCTGCTGAGGATTGCTGCTGCTGCTGCTACGCCTTGGCACCAGGCGATGCATGTTTAATGGATGTGGCGACTGATATTGATTGTTTGGTGATGCACGAGGCACATGCTTCTCTCGCTGCCACATCCGCAAGTGGAGCTATCGATAGATGGATGCATCGAAGATTCTGGGTCATCAACGACACTAGACAATCGAAGGCAGATACGAAATGGATGGAGAAGGATGGGCTATTGAATGGAAATTGACGGAAGGGAAAGGGAATGGATGGAATGAAATGGAAGGAATGGAGTGGAATAGGGAGGAAAAGCGTAGAATGGGAAGGGACGGAATGAAATGGAAATGGACGGAATGGAATGGAAAGGGATAGAGTGGAAAGGGACAGAATGGAGAGGGACTAAATAGAATGAAAAGAGACGGAATGGAATGGGGAGGAAAGGATTCGAATGGAAAGAGATGGAATGGAAAGGTACTGAACAGAATGCGTAGGGATGGAATGGAATAAGGAGGAAAAGGATAGAATGGGAAGGGACGGAATGGAATGGAGATACACGGAATGAGATGGACGGGTATACGGTGTGGATGGAGATGAAGAGATAGATATGATTTTTGGAGGGTAGGATCTGAATGGGAAAACGAGAGATAGAGTGGGATGAGGAAGATAGATAGGCCCAGGGCTGTAGACGAGGGTATACGCGGGTATACAGCGTGTACTCACCTCACAAAAGTTTTTCTTTAGTATATACCTGTGCAGAGCGTGTAATCGCTTCCAGAACGTATGGCAATTCTATATAGTCTATAACTTTTTAAAGCTATAAGGTACAATAAAGACGAGAAAGCGAAAAAAAGGTCATCCGAAAGAAAGATTGGAGCCACTGATAGGATATACTGTAGCGTGTACTCAACTTTCATTTTACCACTACAGCATGGATAGGCCTACAGAATGCGATAGGAGACGATTGAATAGAATTGCGACGGAAGGTTAGAAAGTAGGTGGGAAGAAAAGGGACAGAGAGGAAGGGTTGAAGGTGAGAGATAGACAGAAGACGGACTGAGTTTCCCCCTCCTTAGCAGGGACTTGAGTTGCCGCAGAAGACGCTGATTCTGTCGGACGAATGGGAGGAAATGGAGTGAATGAAGAAAATGGGAGGATATGGAGTGAATGAAGAATGGCAGAAGAGGCGGCAAATTCTCCTCTTCCATCCATCCGTCGTCCGTGATGAACCTCTCTCCATCCCCTGTCAGTATGTCTCCCTGTAGCCCTCGTTTCCTGTCTTTCTGGTTCCTTGTGTTCCTCCTTCCCTGCCTCCATCAATTCATCACTCTCTTTCTCTAACTCATTTCCCCATCGTTTTCGTTCTCGCTCTCACCTGAGGGTTGAAGCAATTGTCGGACTTCCACCCCTCCACCCACTCTTCCTCTTGCCTTTACTCCCTCTTCCATCTGATTTATTCCCATATTCACACTCTGCTTTCTTCCTTTTCTCCTGCTCATTAACTCTTTTGCTCTCCTCCACCCTCTGTCCTTCCATCCTTTCACTCTTCCCTCCCTCCTTTCCCAAAACGTTTTCCCTACTGCCTTCTTTTCCCACCACTCAATGTCTTTGATCCTCTTCTTTATTTCTGTAGCTCAGTTTCCTTCCCTCATTTCCATCTACTCCCCAACCTACTTTCGTCCTTCCATTATACCCTGCTTCCATCCTACTATCATTCACTCTTTCCATCCAATTGTCTATTCCTCTTACCCTTTTCCTCCGTTTCTACGAACCACCCCTCAATCCGTCCATCCATCCATCCATCCATCCATCCATCCATCCATCCATCCATCATCCATCCATCCATCCATCCATCCGTCCGTCCGTCCGTCCGTCCGTCCGTTCTGTCCGTCCAGTCTGTCTGTCCGTCTGTTCGTCCGTCCGTCCGTCCATCCATCCATCCATCCATCCATCCATCCATCCAAATCCATCCATCCATCCATCCATCCATCCATCCATCCATCCATCCATCCATCCATCCATCCATACATCCATCCATCCATCCATCCATCCATCCATCCATCCATCCATCCATCCATCCATCCATCCATCCATCCATCCATCCATCCATCCATCCATCCATCCACCCATCCACCCACCCATTCATCCATCCATCCATCCATCCATCCATCCACCCACCCACCCATTCATCCATCCATCCATCCATCCACCCACCCATCCACCCACCCACCCATTCATCCATCCATCCATCCATCCACCCACCCATCCACCACCCACCCATTCATCCATCCTTACATCCTACTCTCCTAGCTTCCTATACTATCCTTCCTTCCTATCCTCCCACGCTTCTTTCTTCCTACGCTCCCTGCCTCCTTCCCTTCTTCCATTCTTCCATTCTTCCCTGCGGCGTCCATATCCTACCGTCAAAACGTCGGTGAGATCGATACAGTCGAAATGATTGAAACAACAGCTTTTGCCATCGGATGATTCGATCCGCAACGCACGCTCCAAGTTCATCGATGCACAACTCTCGGTAAGCACGCAGTCCATCCATCATCAATCAGTCCACCAGTCCATCCATCCATCCATCCATCCATCTATCCATCAGACCATTCATCCACATCCAGCTATCCATCAATCCGTCCATCCATCCATTCATCAACCGCCGTGCACATGCGCGCATACAATGGCCAAACAAACAATACCTTCGCACACACACAAACACACACACACACACACAACTATATTAATGTCTGTAGGCCTATATAACATGCATATACAGTATAGCATATGTATTTATGAGCACTTGTTATAGCGCCCCTTCAAGATTTCTACTCAGAGGCGCTCCCGACTGATACAGCGCGGACACTGAATCGGAGTTTCACGCCGAAGCGCATAAGCAATTGCGAGTAAAGGACTTGCCCAGGATCCCTACGCGGCGGCTTGAGGTGGATTCGAACCCGTAACCTTCCGGCTGCAAGGCACCGAACATACCCCTACACCACCGCGCCCCACGCATATACAATACATACACATTCTGCAGGCATACGGTGCTCGTTATATAAATATATAAATATTTATTTATCGGGAAGATCGATGATATACAAAGCATCTGTATACAACGTATATTTATTTGTAACTATTTTAGTGTTTATTTATTTATATAGACCTACATTATGCATTCTCAATGCGTGTATGCATATATGCAGCATTAAAATCGTTCATTTGTTTTGGCCTATATATATATGCATATATATTTATAGAGGCCTATATATATATATATATATATATATATATATATTATTCATTCATTCATTCATTCATTCATTCCGGATATTTATACAGCGCCTCTTCAAGAAACCTACTCAGAGGCGCGAGTGATATGTATTTCTTGCTTAAATATCAAAATAATGTAATTGCTGCCCTGCAGGCAATACACAATATGCGTTTTACAGTATTAGCATGATATCCATAGGAAAATGACCGGTCTCTGTCGAAATGGAAATTGGTACTTAACTGCGAAACCATTTAACTTCAGTTAAGCACCGATCTCCATAATATCTATGACACGGTATAGGCTACGTGGAGAACGGTACTGCACTTTCACGGAAATCGGTACTAAACTGCGGAAACATTTAACTTCAATCAACACCGAACAGTGGCGTAGTAGCTTTTCATGTAACCGCGAACATGCAGGGATCCCGCATGGGCCCTTGTTTGGCCCTGTAGCCTCGCGTTCTTACGATCAAGATTACCAAAACTAACCAATGACATTTGATATTCAAGCATGAAATACAACTCACTCACAGAATAAACATGAATGCTCTAAGAATGATAAATTACAATGTTTATAATTGCAGTGATGTCTCAATCGAATTTAACACGTATCACGTTGCATAGCCTACTTATTATTGGAATAATCATTGGTATAGTAAGAATTTGAGAAATAGCGTCCTTGCTGCATTGGGTCTCGTGGAAATGGTCCTTGAGGTTAGCATGGACCAAGCGAGATGATAATTTTTTTGCCATATATCTGACAATGGCATGACAGAAATGTGAACTCTATGATCTCTATCACTGGAAATAATTTCATACTGCTTATAACACACGGGATGTCCTGAAACTGGTGATAGATGATTTGAAGCAATTTTCAACAGTAAGGCCTGTGTCATGGTCATTCGTTACACATGAACTCGTGGCTGTTGCATTTGCGAAAAGTAGATCATAGCAACATCGCTACCGGCACCGTTCGGTTTGTTTATGAACGGTGGCCTATTTACGGAAGTAAATATAAGCTGGCTGCGCATGCGCATTGATAATGCTGAACTAGCTTATTCTTTTTGTCATTATCTGACAATGGATCAGAAAAGTGAACTCTGATCACTATAACTGGAAATAATTTCATACCGTTTACACACGGGATGTCCTGAAACTGTGTTACTATCACAGTCAACGCAAGCTGTGTCATGGTCATTCTCAACATCAGGCTACCAATGACGAGTTATATGAGCTATCGATTCTGGTCTGTGATCTGCAATTTGCACACCAAAAAACGATACAATCATCGATTCTTCGTGGTACTTAAAATTAAGTTATTTAACAATATTCCCTGAAAGTGTAAAAATAGAGGAAAATACATGATTCCCTAGGACTCTTCTTGATTTTGGGGTGAGAGCTCAGAGGAGTTGAGGGAGGTGCCAGATAACCCGTAACCATACCCAGCAGATGACGGGAATGCTTGAGCATGCCTGTACCAAGTATGAATATTCTGCTGCGCACTGTTTAATGACAAACCACGAACGTGACATATGGACAGGCACACATTACACCTATCCTAAACGATAGCGTAGGCACGCCCTTGCGTTCTTTGCATAGGAAATTAAGGGCGGCCAATAAAATAGTACTATATATAGTAGCACTTGACTAGACTTAATAGCATACCTAGGTCATGATCCACAGGTATTGTATTGCATTGTATATAGATCATTAATAAAGCGTTTCTCACAGCATTAAAGCCTTTCGGAAGAGCTCCCAGTGCAAGGTAATCCGAGAGAAAAGGAAGGTTTTACGGTGAGAGAACGAGGTAGAGATGCCAACAAAGAGGATGGTAGAGCGTAGAGAAGGAGAAGTCCATTCCATAGAGAGACCTATGCAGGCAGAGGATCTGGATTGAGCCACTGTGGTCCTAACACGGGGAACGAAAAGGTCAAGCCGGTCAGAGGATCTGAGAGGACGCAACGACGTGGCAGACATAGGGGACGGAGAATTCGGTGACAACGATAATTTGGAGCAAGACCCAGTTGAGATTTGAGCAGGAAAATGAAAAACAACTGGGTCAACCTATCATAGACGCACCGGTGTGTGCACATGATGAACGCTCGCGCGTTAAGTCATGTCCTTCAGTAGCTTCAGCATCATCATCATGATAGTCACTGTGGCAGGCCCGAATTAAGGGGGTGCTAAGGGTGCTGGGACACCAGGACCCGCAGTTTTGAGGGACCCGCATTGGCCTTAATACGGCCCTGCACTGTGGCCATGCAGTCTGACCACGGCCATCTTTCTTGCCTGTGCAGTCTGTAGTCGTTACCGATACCATTCCAGAAATTGATGTTGCCACGTCAGCGGTCAGCCTTATAGTGACAATGAAACTGGAGATTTTTGGCAATTTCATTGATTCTGTTTCAATCTGCTGACGTCGTTTACGTTTCGCAAATCCGCTTAAATGTTTTGATGTAGCCTAATACTCGTATTACGTCTCATACAGAACGGTTCAAACTTCAACAGTCAACAGTCTCTTGAGAATTTGACGCATAACGGCAAAAGATTTTCATTTCGCTGATTCACTTCATTTTCTCAGCTTAAGCTGTATTACTAACATCCTTTACTATCGTTCACACAAACTAACGCAGGGTTGGCCAACCTTGTTTGGCCTACGGGCCACTATGATTGTTGGTAAGCACGCTGCGGGCCGCAAAATGTTTGTCCTCACAACCTCGAAAGAAATACAAATGTTTATTTCATATTTTACTATATGTATAAAAACGGGTAAGACTACATTAGGTCACTAGAACTTACAACACTAAATTTTTTAATGTTTTAGACATCATTATTATGCAGTACTGTAGTAGTCGGACAAGTCAGTAGGTGCAAAATGAGACAAAATATTATTTAGAAAGGGCCGTGCGGGCCGTCAATCAGAAGCCCGCGGACCGCATTTGGCCCGCGGGCAGCGGGTGGGCCATCCCTGCACTAACGTCATCTTGCAATGTGACCGTCGTGACTAGAAACGAAAAACAAGGTAAAGGAGTTCACTAGTCAGTACGGTGGCTGGCAGGCGTCAGTAAAGTAAGGAAGTAATGCAAGTATGTTCGCAACAACTATATATGTCACCAAATAAGCAGGAGTGTGAATTAGGCTAGATTAAGAATTTATTTATCTCTGGGGCCCCTGGAGGTCGTAGGACCGTGTGCCTTGCACAACCTGCACCATGATAGCTACGCCACTGAGCCCTATAGAGTAGGCCTAAGTGCTTCGCTTACAACTTCTTTACGCCCTCACATTAAAGATTTGATGACCTTGCGCTCGTAATAAATGCAAATATATATATATATATATATATATATATATATATATATATATAAAATAATTTCCCTCATACTAGGAATATTAGACAATTGCCAGTCAGAAATGGAGCGCAGAAATTAAAATGAAGAAATAATGGTGGCACGTCAAACGAGCGCCGACAAAAGAGCGCCGATAAAAGAGAACGATGTTGAATAATTTATCCACACATGAAGTGTACTTTAAAGATTATATATCAAGAAAGACTAATCCTATTGCTATGCATTCAACAAAGTGCTCTGAAGCAAAGAGAACTTAATACTAAATAAATTTCTGAATTTACTACTAAACAAATATCTGGAAAGTTCCTGTGTAAAGAAAAGTTTAAAATATGCCAAGTTTAAGTCTAAAGCGTTCATGTTGGTTACCGAGTAAAAGTTACAGTTCAAGATTGTGTGCAACGCAGCGGTGGTATTCCATCAAAGCAGTGTTGGCGTACGTTGGATTTTGAGTAAATATATGTAAATATACAGCACTTATTCAAATCAAACTATTTAAAATAAGTTTAGAAGCAGTTTTGTCGATCAGAGTGTATTCGTTTTGTTGACATGTGTATGACTTTTGCAAATGTAGAACGCCAGATGGATTTAGACTAGTTTTGTACGCGAGGAATATTTGGCAAGCATCTAGGCCCTAGGGAGATGTAAATTCAGTAGAATTTTATCCTGCAGACGGAACCAGAGGCCGATAGGTTTGAGCGTTCGACCTGTAATTCGGAGAGTATACTGGTTCGAGCCTCCTCTATAACGGCTACTGTTTACTGTGTAGGAACCTTGAACAAGTCCTCCATTCATGATCGCGTTATTACTCAACGCACAAACACAAAATGTCATGGCTGTGTAAAGCGTCTGCACTGAGGTTCATTTCGCTATACAATACTATAAATACAATACAAATAGGCCTGTATGTGATATTGCCCCTCTTGCAAAGTTCAGTAGTAATAATAGTAATAATACTAATAATACTAATACTAATAATAAAAATAATAGTAATAATAATAATAATAATAATAATAATAATAATAATAATAAAATAATAGTAATAATAATAATAATAATAATAATAATAATACTAATACTAATAATAAAAATAATAGTAATAATAATAATAATAATAATAATAATAATAATAATAATAATAATAATAATAATAGAAATAAAAATAATAATAATAATAATAATAATAATAATAATAATAATAATAATAATAGTAATAATAATAATAATAATAATAATAATAATAATAATAATAATAATAATAATAATAATAATAATAATAACAACAATACTAATAATAAAAATAATAGTAATAATAATAATAATAATAATAATAATAATAATAATAATAATAATAATAATAGTAATAATAATAATAATAATAATAGTAATAATAATAATAATAATAATAATAATAATAATAATAATAATAATAATAATAATAATAATAATAATAATAATAATAATAATAATAATAATAATAATAATAATAATAATAATAATAATAATAATAATAATAATAATAATAATAATAATAATAATAATAATAATAATAATAATAATGGTAATGGTAATAATGATGATGATGATGATGAGCCCTCACGTGCCTCCGTCACTGTCCTTGGCGAGTGTGCCGATAGGCTTAGTCAGCCTACGTTGTTTATGCAATCGGTCGTAACTCACACGATTTCTGCTTCTCGGCAATCGGTTTCGATCGGCTGACTATCTGGGTCAGATTTCTCACAGGAAAAAGAGATTCCAATAATATTGCTGTGTTGTTTATGACTATTAGTGCTGCGATTTTTGTTTCGTCAAAGAGGGGGCGGTTGAGTCAGCGCAAGTTTTGTGTGGGGCTGTGAATTTCCGGAGATCTATTTTTAAAATTGCCTTTAATAGTTTGCAGTTATGATAGAAAGAAAGGTTTTGTTCAGATGGAAAACCTTCTATTGCGCCTGCACAGCTGTTTTGTCAGTTCTGATCGTCTTTTTCGTGTGGACTGGGGATATTAACTTATCCAAATTCACCCTGCAGACGAAACCGGTTTCTGAGACCTGTCTGCCGTTTGATAAGCTGAACGTAACTAAGACGACGAGGAAAAACTGCTCCGTGTCCGTATTCAAAAGTACGAACCAAACAGACTACTACTCCCGAAACAGTTCCTGTCCATTATGCACGAGCGCCATGTTCAAGGACTACTACCGAAACCACAACGCGTTCATCTCTGACGGATATTGGGACGTCCTAGCTTCCGGAAACATGATTAGGAGTGCCACATTCCGTCCGCCATTTTGTTCATTCACGCGTCGCGACCTGGATTCGAACTTCATCAAGGAGTGTTTTTCGAGGAGACGTGTCCGCAAGATCGTGACGCTTGGCGATTCGAATGGAAGTAGGACGTTCCTTGGCATAAAGGCCGTCCTCGCAGCGGCCGGTATCAACCAGTGCGAGCTGGTCAAGGCGGAGAAAGATGGTTTCTTTACGAACATCGGGTATTACCTTCCGCATGGGACAAACATCCCATCAGGGTATGTTAGCACGGCAAGACGTGGATGTCATACATGCAACGGAAGACAGTTACGCTGCTTCTATGAAAACAAGGACTTATCCGGACGCAACCATAACACATCGTTAGTCCTTGAATACCTTCCACTGAATCTGATCTTCGACAGTTTTGTGCGTATCCTGAAGCCCATCGCCGGCTTCCAACCAACCAACTACACCCAGGAATTCCTGTTCCGCGAATATCTGGTTCAGACAGGGCAGCCGGACGTTGTAATCATTGTCACTCCGT
Organism: Aporrectodea caliginosa; assembly: GCA_020284085.1. Classification (NCBI taxonomy): domain Eukaryota; kingdom Metazoa; phylum Annelida; class Clitellata; order Crassiclitellata; family Lumbricidae; genus Aporrectodea; species Aporrectodea caliginosa. The sequence goes on from JACEVL010000470.1 coordinate 187,672, forward strand.
TTGTACACGAAGTCCGTGCTGGACTTGGAAGACACGGAAAGCTTGGACTGAAAGGAATTATAAGGACACTGGTAACGATTCTTGAGAAGTACCTACCGAGTACTACGCAAGTGTACTGGGTACCATCGCAGTACATCTTCGGAGCGAAGGAGTTGCCGGCGGTCAGTCTGTGTAACCAGGACCTTTACGAGGCGATGAAGGCGGACTTTGGCACCGTAGAAAGCAGGATGCACGGTACATTCGATCTGCTGAACATGCTGTGTCCGTTGGTGGAACTGAGTCTCAAGGGTGATCCCTACCACATGCACCCCAAGTGGTACGAAGTGGTCGGTAAACATCTACTAGAACTGCTCTGTAATTGAATCACAGACCGCAAGACCGACTCAGACTTATCCGCTGACTGTCTCACGTGAAGACTGACTGACTGATTGACTGAATGAATGATTGCACTAATAAACAACCATAAGCAAATAAACAAATGACTTCTGCATGGAGTGACCACCTGAAAGCTGACTAACCTACCAATTGGGTATTTATTGCTTCACTGACTTGTACGTATTTATTATAGAAATTTAAATAACACCTAAACCTCTGACCTGGATAGAATTTTGCAAGTGGGGTCAGCACAGTCATGACACTCTGCAACTCTATCTCCAGGATGAATAAATATCCATGAAAAATAGCCAAACACATCTTGAGACTGACCTACTTTGGTCCGGTTGTCAAGGACCCACTTCGTCACACCGCTAAAGTCGTCAATCATTGCAGGCAACTTATGTTCAGGAGCTAATCAATCCTCCACGTTGATGGCTCCATTGAACGAAACAAGGAAGAAAAGATCTTCGAAATATGGCAGATGCAAGTGGGGCAAGGTAGCCGATTGGTACGAAAAGAGAAGGCAGAGAATCAGAGGGACTTCCAGGGAGTACAAAAGGGTTACCTTTGTTGGGGTCAGTAGCGGCCAGAAGCTGGAGATTTCTCAGTTTGTAGCTAATGTTTTGTGTTAAAACTTCAGCCAGTTCTGAATTTCGCAGTTTCAATGGTAGGCCCTGCGTGAATTTTTTTAACCTAATATGTAGTCGCTCTTGTTATGGTCTCAAATAAACCCAATTAACAAGTTCTTACGTGGCAAATACTGCATTTTTGTTTTCTTACATTCAGTCACTTGAAATTCTTCATATTGTAATGGTTTTGTGCTCTCTTTTGATTAGTAACTGTTTTGATTAGCAACTACTATACACAGGTCCGATTCTTAATAGGTCCATTCCAAAACAACTTGGTCTATGGGGCAAAAGATGGTTAAATCTGCCTCTGAATGTCTGCTAATATTGAAACAATTTCTCTTCCATTGTTTAACCATTACCCATTGCATTGCATATAACATAGACGCTTAGAATAAAGTTATTATTCCATTCTACCGGTCACTGGTGACTGGTGCTTTGTTAGCTGTGAAATTTATTATTATATTATGTAGTCGTTACTGGTCAGAACACAGTATTAAATGAACATTAACAGTATAATAACTTCTTATTTCAGTTGCTGCCTGTAGTAACTTTTGCAATGTACTATGCTGATGTATATTAATTTACAGTTATGAGTGACTTCTGAGTCTCTTTTATATAAGTCGGCCAGAGTCAGAGGGCTCCCAGTTTGTTCTCCCATTCCAGGTGGGGGGGGGTTAGACGACACTGGTTGATTCCAAAGCAAATGTCCAATGCAGGGGAAAGCACGGGACTGGGCTATGGCCGTTCTCACACGAGGAACAAAAAAGACCCAAAAAACATGGACAGAGAATGCAGTCCTCATTAATGGCGTAAAATCAGAACGATTCAGCCTACGTTGTGTTTGCAGTCGCGCTCGACTGCGTATACGCAACGTAGACTGACAACGCCGAATATGCGGCTAATGAATGCAGACGAAGGGCTCCAGTCAGTTTACTCTCCGAGTCAACTTTCTCACAGTAAGAAGATACCCTTATTGGTGCATGCTTATTCAGTACCGGAGCGAGGAGGGTTCCAGCGGTTCCATGGAACCGGGCGCAAGTCGCCACCAAAGTCGGTCGTAGGCTAAAAACCACCGCGTTGAAGCGCTGGATTGTAGGCGCAAGGCGTTATCATTTTTATTCATTATTATTTTTAATTATTATTTTTAATTTATTGTGATCTAGAAAGTTCTATACGCTGTTTACAAAGCTAAGCGGAGAGAACCACACTAATCATAAGTGCTAATTAATTAATAGCTTCTATCGCGTCGGTGTCTAACGGAGAAGGGCTTCAACCGATGACGCTCCAAAGCCAAGCTGTGAATCAATTCAGCTATCGAATTTCATGATTAATATGGCGCCTAAACTGGGCTTCGAAAGCGAATATCTAGGACACATTTTGTGAATGCTTAGTCCCAAGGTTACGCGGAATTCCAGTTGGCTTATTATGGCTGGTGCCAAATGTGGTGCTCAGACAAAAATAAAACGACCTTCTGCGCATCAAGTCACCGACCGATCGATGAATGGAAGCATGGATGAATGGATGGGTGATATGGCAGTGATAGGATAACGCTCACTAGAGGTCAGAACTAGAGACAGATAGACAGAGACAGACAGACACACAGACACAAAAACAGACATATTGATACAGCCTCAATTACACGATACGGATACGATCATGCTCACTATAGAAGTCAGAGACAGACAGACAGGCATACAGACAGACAAAGAGACAAACAAACATAGAGACAGACTCACTCACTCACTCACTCACTGACTCACTGATTGGCTGACTCACTGACTGACTCACTGACTTACTGATTTAACTCACTGACTGACCGACTGATACAGATTACAGAAATCGGTGCAGACGCAAACGCAAACGCAGATACAGCTACAGAAAAACAAAGAAAAGATACCGACAGATACAGGCACAGAAACAGGTACTTATGTACATCAAATACGGTAGATGGAAAGACAGAGGCAGCCAGACAAACGTAGAAACAGTTAGAGACATACTGACAGACAGAGGAGATGGGGGAAGCCAGAAAGCAAGATACAGATACACGTACAGATAGAGGCAAAGAAAGACAGACACAGAGACGCAGAGGCAGAGGCAGACATACTCACAGACATCAAGCCAGTGAAGACACCGAGATAGATAGGCAGGAACCTTGATTCCAGAAACCTAGATAAAATTAGAAAGAGACAGAGAGACAGACAGACAGACAGAGAGATAGAGACAGATAGATGGAGCAGTCAGTGGCAGAGACATGCAGACAGACAGACAGACAGACAGACGAACACGTTTCTAAATGCAGACAGAGTCAAAAAAGACAGAACGGAAGTCAGCGAAATACAGAATGTCTTTATTCGGGCAGAAATAAAGACAGAGAACGCTTGACTGGTTCGTGTCATGCATCAGTGCACATTCTTTTCGCCAGATCGTTTTCAATTAAAACCATCTGATCGATTGGATTTCTCTGCCTAGATGCACAACTGCGTAATTATGGTGACAGAATTATGGCTACGTAAATTGTCTACGTCATGATTAGTCAGAATGGAGCTATATAAATTAAATGAGTCATAATTTATTTGAGTTGTTCCATTAGGTGACCCTAATTTAGCGGGATACTTATCCCTTCAGGGCTGCCTTGTTACCCTTCAGATGAAGAGTGTTTAATTATAAATGTACTGTTCGAAAGGTTAAATTGATTGATTGATTGATTGATTGATTGATTGATTGATTGATTGATTGATTGATTGATTGATTGATTGATTGATTGATTGATTGATTGATTGATTGATTGATTCAGCGTCTTCGCTTGTGCGAACGCTGTCACCTGTCACCGCTCGACCTATTTATTAATCGACGCAACTTGGTCCAGCGACTCTGAACATCCATGCCATCTTCAGCTGTCGACGGGAATCCTTTGGTTGGTTCCTCGTGTATGCGTGGGCCGCCACTGGTGACCCTTTCAGTTTACTGTGCATTGTTTTGCTAACTGATGCAATATAATATCTTGAAGGGGCGCGTAATGAATTATTCTATAATTATGAATTCTCCACCTTAGTGATTTACATCATTTAGTTCTATATTTCTAGGCTAGCGCAGAGCACCAGCTTATTCACAAGCGTTACGCCGAGTCTTTGCTAACCACGAATCGCTAGACAACAAAACCTATACTAATCTGCAACAAATCTAATTTATTAAACTTCTATAGCGCCGAAATCAGAACGTACAAGGCATCAACCAACGGTCTCCAAAGCCAGTTTCTATTCGTCTAAACTATTCTATTAATTCGCTAACGCTACAGTTATTGATACCATAAAAATCGTCTCCAACCAGACTGAGCCTGCAAGGCTGCAAACAGCATTGTTTGAATGTCATGTCTTAACCTATCTACTTTCTCAACAGGCGTTTCATTTACCTTAAACATGCGAAGTTCTATTACTACAAGCGAACCTTGAGCACAATGTAATCATCTTAACGCCGCACTTGTAATGTAATGTAATGTAAATCTCGAAAATTTATCAGCGCCACGCAAAAAGCTACGTCTGGGTCGCAAGCTTATCGCCAACGCTGCACCATATCCAGTCCGCTATAGCCAGGTTGTTTTGTCCATTTCAGTGTCAGGTCAGAATCCGGGTAGGTCAAGCCCAGGAGACAGCAAGGTGCTACTTGATCTCGTGGCCGGAACCTTCACGTAGGTCGACCTGGTAGACAATATTAATGAAATGGACCTATCTTTGAACCTGGTAGACTTGACCTGGTACAGACGTCGACCAGTATAATGATGTCCTTGTGAAAGTAGGTCTCGAAAGATCGAGAGATTGTGGGATTACAATACTATTCTTAATATTTTAATCGTAATCGTAAACTATAAACTTCTAAAGCGCCATTCGAAAGCCAGGCGCAGGGCACCAGCTTATTCACGAGCGCGCGTGCGTCGAGTCCAAGGGTAGTCAGAAGGAGGTCCGAGTCCGATTCCCAGAGGGTCAGAGGGAGCAGAGTAGCTGCTAAGGTGGATGTGGTTTAGATCGAGAAACCAACTTCACTTTTCATGTGTCGAACTGACTCCATCTAAGGCGGAGCCCAGTTTGATCAACGGAAGAGCAATCGCTATTGTATTCGCCTGCAGTGAGGACACAAAGGATTTCAGGAGTAACCAGGGATTTGAGGAGTAATCAAGGATTTGAGGAGTAATCAAGGATTTGAGGAGTAGCCAAGGATTTGAGGAGCAGAGATTTGAGGAGTAGCCAAGGATTTGTAGCCAAGGATTTGAGGAGCAGCCAAGGATTTGAGGAGTAGCCAAGGATTTGAGGAATCAAGGATTTTAGGAGTAGCCAAGGATTTGAGGAGTAGCCAAGGATTTGAAGAGTAACCAAGGAATTGAGTAGTAATCAAGGATTTGAGGAGTAGCCAAGGAATTGAGTAGTAGCCAAGGATTTGAGGAGTAGCCAAGGATTTGAGGAGTAGCCAAGGATTTGAGGAGTAGCCAAGGATTTGAGGAGTAGCCAAGGATTTGAGGAATAGCCAAGGATTTGAGGAGTAGCCAAGGATTTGAGGAATAGCCAAGGATTTGAGGAGTAGCCAAGGATTTGAGCACTAACCAAGGATGTTTCACGCCAATGCCTTTAGGAATTTGTTTATGACTGGTTGTCCTTTGGTGAGTCTGGGACACCTGGAACACCTCGCCCCCATCTGTAGTCGAACCCTGAAACGTAAATGGTTACCATTTCTCCAGTTCAACTGCCCTATGACCCCGTTTCCATGGCGACACCCGGTCCCTGCTCGGAGTCTTGAATAATTCGAAGGCGATAACTGCGCCACGCCCTCTGGATGACCTTGGCACAGAAGATCTCGCGCTGGCGCCGAAGGGTCGTGCTGATCTGAAGGCAGTTCTTCTTTTCGAGGTTCTTGTGAACGTCTGCCAGTTCCTTCCCGGCGTCCGAGACCGTTCCAAGGAAGTTCTTCGTCAGAGCGTCCAGAATGTCAACGCAGTGGACTCGGTCTCCCTCGCAGATCGGGATGTCCATTGAGACGAGTTTGTAGAAGTTGGGGGTCTGCAACCGGAGGGGGTCCTCAAGGGCGTCTACCAGTCGGGACATGGTAGCCAGGGGGATGTACTGCGTGGCCGCCTCGTCGAACCTCTCCCAGACCTCGAAGTACATGTCGAAGTCGTCCTGCGTCAGTCCCTGCTGGACGTCCTCCGTCGCCTGGCTGAAGTTCTCGAGGATGACGGCGATGTACATGTTGATGACAACGAGGAAACTGATGACGAGGTAGGTCACTAGGTAGAGGACGGCCATTCCGCTGCTGCCGCAGTTCCCGTTCGGTCGATCCTCGGAGAAGGTGGCGTTGCAGTGTGGCGGTTCGACCATGAGCCCAGCGAGGACGCTGTCCCACCCGGCGGAAGTGGAGATCTGGAAGAGAAGGATGACGCTGCGGCCGAACGTCTCGAAGTTGAACAGTTCCTCGATGCCGTTGTTGTAGGTGACGTGCATGAAGAAGGACATGCCGAAGATGGCGTAGATGAACATGATGAGGAAGAGAAGGAGTCCGATGTTGAAGAGAGCAGGGAGGGAGACGGCCAGCGAGAAGAGCAGCGTCCGGATTCCCTTCGCTGACTTGATCAGACGAAGGATGCGACCGACGCGAAAGACTCGAACGACCCGAAGTAGAGTGGGTGAGACGAAGTATTGCTCGATTATCTGTTTCATTGCGAGGCCTATACACAAGCAAACAGCAAATCATGTGGCAATGATTAAACTAATCTTATAACTTAATGTTCGGTGCCTTGCAGATTGGAGGGTTGCGGGTTCGAATTCACCTCAAGCCGCCGCGTGACCCTGGGCAAGTCCTTCACTCGCAATTGCTCATGCGCTTCGGCGTGAAACTGATTCAGTGTCCGACTGTAGTTGGGAGCGCCTCTGAGTAGAAATCTTGAAGGGGCGCTATAACAAGTGCTCATACATACATGATACATAACTAGCAAATTGCCTCACTGACTGGCTGACTGCTCATGACTAGTAACTATAACTAATTAATTATTTAGCAACTAAGTAACTGGATCGCTATACCTAGCTGCCATTTACTTAGTGTGGACCGACAGTTAGTATGGTCAGTTACCTAGTATGGAAGGATACCTGTATGCACAGGAACCTAGTGTGGACGGATATTTTATAGTCGGTAACCTTGTATGAACGAACGCTTGAATATGAAAGGATACTTAGTTTGGTCAGTTACCTAGTATGGAAGGATACCTGTATGCACAGGAACCTAGTGTGGACGGATATTTTATAGTCGGTAACCTTGTATGAACGAACGCTTGAATATGAAAGGATACCTAGTTTGGTCAGTTACCTAGTATGGGAGGATACTTAGTATGGTTAGTTACCTAGTATGAAAGGATACCTGTATGCACAGGAACCTAGTGTGGACGGATATTTTATAGTCGGTAACCTTGTATGAACGAACGCTTGAATATGAAAGGATACCTAGTTTGGTCAGTTACCTAGTATGGGAGGATACTTAGTATGGTCAGTTACCTAGTATGGAAGGATACCTGTATGCACAGGAACCTAGTGTGGACGGATATTTTATAGTCGGTAACCTTGTATGAACGAACGCTTGAATATGAAAGGATACTTAGTATGGTCAGTTACCTAGTATGGAAGGATACCTGTATGCACAGGAACCTAGTGTGGACGGATATTTTATAGTCGGTAACCTTGTATGAACGAACGCTTGAATATGAAAGGATACTTAGTATGGTCAGTTACCTAGTATGGAAGGATACCTGTATGCACAGGAACCTAGTGTGGACGGATATTTTATAGTCGGTAACCTTGTATGAACGAACGCTTGAATATGAAAGGATACCTAGTTTGGTCAGTTACCTAGTATGGGAGGATACTTAGTATGGTCAGTTACCTAGTATGGAAGGATACCTGTATGCACAGGAACCTAGTGTGGACGGATATTTTATAGTCGGTAACCTTGTATGAACGAACGCTTGAATATGAAAGGATACCTAGTTTGGTCAGTTACCTAGTATGGGAGGATACTTAGTTTGGTCAGTAGCCTAGTATGGGAGGATACTTAGTTTGGTTAGTTACCTAGTATTGGAGGATACTTAGTTTGGTCAGTTACCTAGCATAGGAGGATACTTAATTTGGTCAGTTACCGAGTATGGTAGGATTTTGTCAACGGTCAGTAACCAAGTATGGTAGGATACTTAGTTTGGTCGTTTAATTAGTTTGGAATGATACTTAGTTTGGTGAGTACACCTAGTATGGAAGGATCCCAAGTTAGGTCAGTTACCTAGTATGGACATGACGACGACGATGAAATCGAAGACGTTCCACGGTTGTTTGAAGTAGTAGAGTCGTAGGGCGATTAGTTTCATGCAACACTCGGTTGTGAAGATGGCGATGAAGACCTGGTTGATTGTTCCGAGCGCACTCGACAGCTGCTCCGGTTGGTCTTCGTACTCCATTGCCATCGTTAACATGTTCAGCAGAATGACGATCATGATAGCAACGTCGAACTTCTGGTTCGTCGTCACGTTGAACAGGAACATCGAACACACGAACTGCAACATACATTTGATATGTATATGTTCATAGGGGGGGGGGGAAGGCGATAGCGCATTGGATAACATCTGGCGTAGAGAGCGAGAGGTACCGAGTTCGAATCCCGTAGGGCGGATATGCTTTGTAGGCTGCTATTAGCGCCGTTGTATTGCAGGCTGTCTGTTCTGTTAGTAGTTAAGATTGTTTCAATTGCATAACATGTAAATATACAGCGCAGTGCGTTTGTCAGGCGCTTAATTAAAGAAAAGATATTATTATTATTATTATTATCATATATTAAAGTCATCACACTAGCAAACACACAACACTGTACATGGCAAGCTTAATACATTCAAACGAACAGAAAAAATTTACATATACAAAGCCAAGGATTGAATGAGAGACGTTATTGTATATCAAGGGGACATGGGGGAGGAAGAGTTTGGGTTAGTCATAGGAGTAAAATGAAGAACTTAAATGTATGTATGTATGTATGTATCTACGTATATATGTGCATTTATATATTATATTATATAGCGCCCATTGAGGACATCACGAAGGCCCTTTGTAGGTAAATGTGGTAAAGCCGGGTGAGATTAAGTCTAATCCTGTGAGTTAAAGTGAGAATAAGCCAAGGTAAACATAGATAAGTGTGTACATAGACTTCACATAAGTGAAGTCTATGTACGCATAAAGTCGTCTATAGATTACCTTTAAGAATCTCTCAGTGGCGTTCAGAAGAGACTAAAAATTGCTCTCGGTAGGTAATGTGTATCTGAGAGCTACACAGGTTGTCCGCTCGTGGAAATGTAAAGAGAGATAGTTTTAATCAGTGAGGAAAGTAAGCTGACTGTCTGAATATTAGCCTAAGTTGAAGCGCTTAGCGTGTTGCAATAGCCTACAGCAGCGTATGAATCGTTTTAAAATTTACTAAGACAATTTGGGTTCAGTAGCAATTAAGTAAGTAAGTAAATAAGTATATTCTTTATTAACCAATTGTTAATAGCACTTTGGTGTACACTGTACAGGCACCTAATAAGCATAGGTGATTAACCATTGCGCGTTTAGTTGGGCAGCGTTGATTAGCATATAGCAGTGAGTTTACCTTTGGTTTAGGAATGGGTTTCTGCGGTTGCTTTGAGCCGAGTTTCTTCATAGCATTGTAATATTTCTTCTGGTCTTCCGTCATGAATAGCTGCATCGAACCACCGGCCTGTTTCGCAAAGGGAAAGAAATACCATTCATCACGGAGATTTATATAGCGCCCCTTCAAAGTTACTACTCAGGAGAGCTCCCGATCCAACCCCAGCTAAAAAGACGGTCTTAAGGCTGCAATAAAATGCATATGATGATATGAGTGAACCTAGGCATCAGGAGAGGTAACTCAGTCACTGTTCGTACTCTGACAGTGCCAACCCCAAGCCTGGATAAAGGAGGAGGGCGACGCTAATGATCTTTGTTATGACAGTGTCGTTTAAGTGAAACTGCTATCAGGCGCAATGCTAACGAGAGCCCATTCCATATCATAGGGCCGACAAGAGAGAAAGCACGATGCTGTCTAATAGTTCGTGCACAGGGAACGAGGAGTTCACCGTGTAGAGGAGAGGAGAGCATGACCGCATATCACAAAACACACGAATCACTGTAGTATACGCTGCTTGAGATTTTAATGTTATTTTAATGTTTAATTCTATAAAGAAATTAGTATTCTAATTTAATCAAATGATTTATCTAGCGCGCCGTTATCATGATTACCAAGACATCAGTCAATGGTTGCTTCAACTGAAATCGCAATCAAACTCTCAATCAATTGAAAATCCAAGTCGAAAACCATATGGATCAGAGAAATCAGAAGCCAGGCTACGGTGAGTATGGCGTTTGAAAGAGATTAAGTATTTCGGATTAGTAAAGAAATATTCTGTGTAGAAATGATACGAAAACAATATTTATATTTCTCGGTGGGGGGCCCCTCAACCTGGAATGGCCTCCCTCTGGAGCTTCGCCTTGTTCCTAGGACCTTCTCTCCCACGTTCTTTTCTCACCTTAAAACCGTTCTTTTTGGCCGTGCTGGAGTCGGGAGCGCCTCTGAGTAGTTTCCTTGAAGGGGCGCTATACAAATGTTCGATATGAATAAATGAATGAATGAATGAATGAATAAAGTGTCACTAGTTTCTGCATCTGTGATATATTTGTGTTTCCTGGTGCACTTTTAACTCTACTTTTATCAGTTTTCTCACGTCGAATGATACCAAATAACCTATATTTAGACAAACGTAGCCTATATATTTATGATCTCATCGGCAAAAGTACGAATTTGCACAGCTATAGGCCCTAATTCACATTTTAAGACAAAATCTACGGAGGTAATAATATATGTACTCAATAAGAGCCAGCTCCAAATAGCTGTGGCCGTCGGCAATCGAATGCGCGCACTGAGATAATAAACATAGGGGCATATATCTTGATATTTTATTGAAGCGTATTCCCATTCCTCGAACTATGCTTGTCGCACTCACGAGAGGTTTCACAGAAGCGCTATATAAATGCCAGGCCAGCTAGCTGTATACGACCGATGGCGTGCCCTGTACGACGAGTTTTATTGGTAAGATGGCGCTTACGTTAGAGGTATTCTGCAATACAAGTGCGCGCTAAGAAGAATGTCTACGAAAGGCAGACTTTAATGCACTAATATGTTAAGCGTTCATATGCAAAATGTACAGGTCGATACTACTGCAAATTAGATCTTGGCTTTGTTGGAGGTTTTCAATTTAGACAAGTAGCGGCCTAATTGTTCAGGGTAAATTATATGAATATAAATGTAAATTGATTACATTCATTGAACTTATTTAGAGATCTCGCTTGTTTCATCAACAAGGTCTCCTCTCTGTTTCATTTGCTCGCACCTCTACCAGGCAGAGCCGTGCCTTCTCTGCGTTTGGCCCCTCGATTTGGAATGTCCTCCCTTGCAACTGCGCTCCCTTCCTAGAACCCCTTCTCAGGCATTCCTTTCTCATCTTAAGATGGTCTCATTTGGCTGGGGTTGGGAGCGCCTCTGAGTAGTTCCATGGAAGAGGTGCTATACAAATTAACGTAATGAATGAATGACTGAAATTAGACGAGAAAAGGTGTGAAAAGGTGTGATATGAGATTAGGTGTGATATGAGATTAGATCACTAATATCAGTTCAAGTTAGATGAGAAGTTGATGCAACCAGATAAGAGATCAGACGATATCAGGTCAACTGCGATTAGGTCAAGAAGTGGCGGGGACATCATTAGATTATAGGACCGACCTTCTTCTTCTGCATGTTGAAATTGTCGATGATGACACCGATGAAGAGATTGAGAGTGAAGAAGGAACCGAAGACGATGAAGAAGACGAAGTAGAGATACATGTAGACTCGAAACTCCCTCTCAGGCTGCATTCCATACTACAAACCAATTCAACGCATCAACTCCGATCTAAAGGACTTCTATTCTACAAACCAGTTCAACACACCATCTCCAATCTAAAAGACATCTATTCTACAAGCCAATTCAACATACGAACTCTATTCTAAAGAACTTCTATTGCGCCATAAGAAAAGAAACTGGACTGGAAACCGTTCGGCGTTGTTGAGTTGGCTCGGTTAGTAGTAGATGGATCCATGTAAGGAGTGTTTCACGGCACTTGGGGCTCCATTAACTTTCCATCAGTTTGGATTGCTTCATAAATATGCAGGACTACCACTTTACGTTGACAAGCCACGAAATGTGTCCTTGAGTAGATCTCTGGGTTCTAATAATGGGCATAAACCGTGGAAAACGTGGTTAAAGTGCTAGCCTTGTAACGCGGACCGTTCCAGTCTCCTCTAACACCGGTAGGGGGCTACTCTCAAGAGGACCTTGAAAAAGTCATCTATACTCACAATTGTTCAGCGGCATGTGTAGGGATATGCAAGCTAGCGTTTTTATTTTGGGACGATATATAGTTAATAATGAATGTATTGTCCTCAGTTCTGGTTATGATGTTTCCCCAGATTATTATCTATTTTTGTGCCTCATAATTCTTCCGATATTGGTGTTAGTTTCCTGTATCGTGGTGATTATTGGCATTAAATCTGGTCTTCTATGAGAGTCGAGCACGATATTCCTGTCTTCAAGGTTATGGAGTGGGTAATGTCCTTTCAGAGACTCATAGAAGGTGCTTTGTAGATTTCAAATGCATACATACACGCACATACATTTATACATACATACTTGTATACGTACATACATACATGTATACATGCATGCATACATACATACATACATGCAGCATACATATATACATGCATGCATGCATGCATACATACATACATACATACATACATACATACATACATACATACATACATACATACATACATACATAGATACATATATACATACATACATACATACATACATACATACATATCCATACAAGCATACATACAAGGATACACAGCTACATACATGCATACTTACCTACATGCATGCATACATACGTACATACACAAGTACATTATATACATACATAGATACATAAATACATACATGCATACATATATACATACAAACATGGATACATACGTACACACGTGCACATATACATGCATATATTGCCCTCAACTGCACAGATGCCGAACGAGCCTATGAGATCTGTGCATACATAGAGACAGAGAGAGAGACAGACAGACAGAGACACAGAGAGAGACAGAGAGACAGAGATACAGAGAGACAGAGAGAGACAGAGACAGAGACAGAGACAGACAGACAGACAGAGACAGAGACAGAGAGAGAGTGAGAGAGAGAGACAGAGAGACACAGAGAGACACAGAGATACAGAGAGAGAGAGAGTATAGATGTCTCATCTAAAAAAGCGGTTATCATTAATTATCTCCTTCATTGATCCTCATCAATCATTCCTCTCCATCGACCAACAGCAGCAGCAGCAGTGGCACCAGTTCCCGCATCTTATTCCCAATCCATCATCTAAGACTGCTTTCGTAGTCAACAATGCAGACAGCTCACCACGTAGCCTCTACTAAATGTCCCTTTCTCGCGTTTTATTATTAACGCCTCATTTCAAGTGTTCGACAGTGTAGTGGTTAGCGTGTTGGATTGTCAATCCGAAGGTCGGGGTTCAAACCCCACCGGGACAGAACATTTGGCTCGATATTTCTGCTTCACCTGCGCCTCCTAGCCAACTCAGCTATAATGAGCACACTGACTGTACACTGTCGGTGGGAAGATCAAACGGCGAGAGAAAGAGAGAGGACTGGCCACCCACCTTCATATGCCAAGGCTGAGAAAATGAAGTCGCTAACACTTCATGCCTGTGGCTGCCTCAGGGCTGGCTTAAGGGACTGCTTAAAAATCCATCTAAGATCTAATTTAAACGTTAAAAATTTACCAATCATGTTGAAACGTTTCACAATAACGTCAACACAAACATTAGCATAAATATTAAAGCATTAGCATTTATCGTACTAATCTCGTTTGCACTCGAGCTACTATTAAACACATGAAACAATTATGGCTTAGTAGACATTTAACACTAATCTATATTGACGTTGATTTGTTAAATATTTATAACTTATTTGTTTAAAATTTATTTATTTAAAGCACTTATTACGTGGGCAAAAATAAATCTAAACCCGGAGCCCAGATATTTCTCACATGTTGTTCGAATAAATGAAATCACGTCAACGAAAGATAAACGCTAGATGAAAGGCAATGTCGGGCCACTATCACCATTTTTACACTGAAGGACAGAGCTTATATTAATAACCGCCTGGCTCATCACATCGCCCAGTAATCTGATAGATGCAGCGTGTGACACAAAGAGTATGCAAAGAAGCAGGCATACTGTTAGGCTTTCTTTAGCATAATGATGATGATTCCCATGTCTTGTATTCATCATGATTCCCATGTCTTGGTATATTCATCAAGAAACGTGATGTCGTTGCTCAACTGTACAGTGAGTTTGATGACTATATAATTGATGCCGTATGTTTGTCTTTTTCATTTTCTCAGTTTTGTTTCGTCTGATTGTTGTTCTGCCTCTGTGGCGTAATAATGGTGTTCATACAGACGCTTCGTGACAATGGCATCGTTACGTTCGTGACAGCGTGAGCGTGACAGCGGGCCATCTTATGTTCTGTCGTCATGGAGTTATTGCTAATCTCAAATAGGAATTTTGTGGCTAAATTAAGATACTGAAAGGTAAGGTATGGTATGGTATGGTATGCTATGCTATGGCATGGCATGACATGGTATGGTATGGTATGGTATGGTATGGTATGGTATGGTATGCTATGGTATGCTATGGCATGGCATGACATGGTATGGTGTGGTGTGGTGTGGTGTGGTGTGGTGTGGTGTGGTGTGGTGTGGTGTGGTGTGGTGTGGTGTGGTGTGGTGTGGTGTGGTGTGGTGTGGTGTGGTGTGGTGTGGTGTGGTGTGGTGTGGTGTGGTGTGGTGTGGTGTGGTGTGGTGTGGTGTGGTGTGGTATGGGTGGTATGGTATGGTATGGTATGGTATGGTATGGTATGGTATGGTATGGTATGGTATGGTATGGTATGGTATGGTATGGTATGGTATGGTATGGTATGGTATGGTATGGTATGGTATGGTATGGTATGGTATGGTATGGTATGGTATGGTATGGTATGGTATGGTATGGTATGGTATGGTATGGTATGGTATGGTATGGTATGGTATGGTATGGTATGGTATGGTATGGTATGGTATGGTATGGTATGGTATGGTATGGTATGGTATGGTATGGTATGGTATGGTATGGTATGGTATGGTATGGTATGGTATGGTATGGTATGGTATGGTATGGTATGGTATGGTATGGTATGGTATGGTATGGTATGGTATGGTATGGTATGGTATGGTATGGTATGGTATGGTATGGTATGGTATGGTGTGGTATGGTATGGTATGGTATGGTATGGTATGGTATGGTATGGTATGGTGTGGTGTGGTGTGGTGTGGTATGGTATGGTATGTGTATGGTATGGTATGGTATGGTATGGTATGGTATGGTATGGTATGGTATGGTATGGTATGGTATGGTATGGTATGGTATGGTATGGTATGGTATGGTATGGTATGGTATGGTATGGTGTGGTGTGGTGTGGTATGGTATGGTATGGTATGGTATGGTATGGTATGGTATGGTATGGTATGGTATGGTATGGTATGGTATGGTATGGTATGGTATGGTATGGTATGGTATGGTATGGTATGGTATGGTATGGTATGGTATGGTATGGTATGGTGTGGTGTGGTGTGGTATGGTATGGTATGGTATGGTGTGGTATGGTAATGGTGTGGTGTGGTGTGGTATGGTATGGTATGGTAAGGTGTGGTATGGTATGGTATGGTATGGTATGGTATGGTATGGTATGGTATGGTATGGTATGGTATGGTATGGTATGGTGTGGTATGGTATGGTATGGTATGGTATGGTATGGTATGGTATGGTAAGGTGTGGTGTGGTGTGGTATGGTATGGTATGGTGTGGTATGGTAAGGTGTGGTGTGGTATGGTATGGTATGTATGGTATGGTATGGTATGGTATGGTAAAGTGTGGTATGGTATGGTATGGTATGGTATGGTATGGTATGGTATGGTATGGTATGGTATGGTATGGTATGGTATGGTATGGTATGGTATGGTATGTTATGGTATGGTATTGTATTTTATTTGAACACTTGTTATAGCGCCCCAACCAGATTTCCCATTCAGAGGCGCTCCCGACTACTGCGCGAACGCTGAATCGGAGTTTCACGCCGAAGCGCATGAGCAATTGCGAGTGCAGGACTTGCCCAGGGTCCCTACGCGGCGGCTTTGAGGTGGATTCGACCCGCAAACCTTCGGCTGCAAGGCACCGAACATACCCCTAAACCACCGCGCCCCAGTTGTATTGTGATGTGTTGTATTGTGTTGTATTGTACTCCACGTTTATAATGCGACCGAGCCACCCGCAGTAAAGATCCGAGAAATTAATCTCTGATAAACCGACCCGACCGGGAAGCGAACCCGGGGCGCCGGCGTGACGAGCAGGCTACCAACCCACTCGGCCAATCAGGTATGGTATGGTGTGGTGTGGTGTGGTGTGGCGTGGCGTGGCGTGGCGTGGCGTGGCGTGGCGTGGCGTGGCGTGGCATGGCATGGCATGGCATGGCATGGCATGGCATGGCATGGCATGGCATGGCATGGTATGGTATGGTATGGTAAGTTGAGGTAAGGTAAGGTGGCAAATACCTCTTTGCTATCGATGGCGTGGTTCATGATGTCAACCCAACCTTTAAAGGTAGCCTGAAAAATAAAAAAACACGCTTCATGCGATTACACAAACTGAAGGAGATGTGTTGCAAATAAGGTCATGCGCATATTCTAACATTTTGAATAGAGACTAATAATGTAACAAATTCAGGTCATTGCTACAACATTAGCCTATGCTACTAAAACTTAACAAATATTATGTATTAGATTATATTTATCAATTCGCCTAGTTAACAGAATATGGCAGCATTTAAAGTGAGTGGAAACCGTGGGAACAGCGTTCCCACTGCTTTCGAGATTCTTTGATTGCGTTCCCACTGCTCACCATGCAATGGAACCATAGTAACGCATGCGTTCCAATAAAACTCTTCTTCGGAGTTCCCACAGCTCACGCAAACCACTTTAACCCTGGAATATGGTAATAAACAAATACAAATAAAAATAATGCGTTAATTGGTATCTGTGGCTTGACCTCCCCGGATTCTGACCTGGCACCGGAACGGATAATGCAACCTGATTTGATATAGCGCCGGTTAATAAGCTGGTCTATCTGACGCGACTTTTGTGTGGTGCCGAGAAATTTCGAAGATTTACATTTACATTACATTAAGATAACAGAGTAGTTACCACTTGGAATAGGGCGAGATAGGCGATGAGGACGTGGTCGAAGTTGATCTTCGGGTTGTTCCAGGTGTAGTTGAGGGAGTGGCTGAGGGCCAGGCATTGCGATTGGTTGTGTGCAACCGTTGCGTTGACAGGGACTCCGGATTCATCGAGACAGGCGGAGAACCTGCCTCCGAACAGATTCACTCCCATGATGCTGAAGATGAGCCAGAAGACGAGGCAGACCAACAGGACGTTGCAGATGGCAGGAATCGCCTGGATCAACGCGTTCACGACCACCTGTTGTTATCATGCAAGATCACACATTAATGACGACCACCTGTTATCATATGCAAGACCATTTTAATGACGACCACTTATTACTATGCAAGATCATATTACTCACGACCACCTGTTCCTTATGCAAGACCACCTGTAACAGTTATCACATGCAAGACCATTTTAATCAGGACCATCACGCAAGACCATTTTAATCATGACCACCTGACATCATATGCAAGACCAGTTTTATCAGGACCACTTGTTATTATAAAAGACCATTTTAATGACGACCACCTGTTATTTTGCAAGACCATTTTAATCAGGGCCACCTGTTATTATATTATAGAGATCATTTCAATCAAGAGTTTCAAGACCATCAGTTATGCAGGAATATCAAACTTCATGGAAACAGCAAAAAATGCAAATAAATTAGACGAAAAGAAACGAAGAGCAGGTCATTGCAGAAAGGTAGCCATGAGTGTGAAGTGTTAGCGACTTCATTTTCTAGGTCTCGGCATATGACGGCGGGTCATATGTCCTCTCCCTCACCGTCTCAGCTTCCTACTGACAATGCACGGACGGTCAGTGTACTCATTAGATCCGAGTTGGCTAGGCCGCTATGGGACACAAGCGCAGCTTAAATGTTCTAAATAAATTTCAGCACTTGTAGGGATTCGAACCCTCACGACCTCTAGGTTGACCTCTAGGTTGACCTCTAGGTTGACCTCTAGGTTGACCTCTAGGTTGACCTCTAGGTTGACCTCTAGGTTGACCTCTAGGTTGACCTCTAGGTTGACCTCTAGGTTGACGGTGACGGACGCAAATCACTAGACTATCGTGGCGGACTCCGAGAATAAATAAGAAGGAAGACAATTGAGAGAAGAAGGACCAGACCTTCATTCCTTCCCATCTAGAGACCGCTCGGAGCGGTCGAAGGGCTCGGAGAGTGCGAAGAGCTCTGAAGGCACTGATATTGCCGAGACCAGCTCCCTCGGCTCCAAGGCTAACCAACGATATCTACAATCAATCATATATCTAAATCAATCATATACCAAATCAATCATATATCTAAATCAATCATATACCAAATCAATCATAATTATATCTAAATCAATCATATACCAAATCAATCATATATCTAAATCAATCATATGCCAATCAAGCGATGGATCGTCAGTCAACTAGCCAGTCAGTCAGTCAGTCAGTCAATAAATCAATCAATGCAATCAATCAGTCAGTCAGTGAGTAAATGCATGCCAATCATGTATAAAGTCATAGCATTGTTAGTATAATCGATTAGTACTGTAACTGATTTAGTACAGCATTAACTTAAATAACAATAAACTGCCAACTGATAAATATTGGTGGTGGTGGCGTTGTTGTTCTTGGTGGTGCTGGTGCTGATGGTGTTTGAGTTGATGGTGCTGTTGTTGGTGGTGCTGTGGTGGTGGTTTTGGTGGGGGTAGTGGAGGTGGTGCTGGTGGCAGTGGTGTTGCTGTCAATTATGGTTTTGGCGGTGGTGTTCTTGGTGGTGGTGGTGGTGGTGGTGGTGGTGGTGCTGTTGGTGGTGGTGGTGGTGGTGGTGGTGGTGGTGGTGGTGCTGTTGGTGGTGGTGGTGTTGTTGTTCGTGGTGCTGTGGTGGTGGTTTTGGTGATGGTGGTAGTGGAGGTGGTGCTGGTGGCAGTGGTGTTGTTGTCAATTATGATTTTGGCGGTGGTGCTGTTGGTGGTGGTGGTGGTGGTGGTGGTGGTGCTGTGGTGGTGGTGGTGGTGGTGGTGGTGGTGGTGGTGTTGTTCGTGGTGCTGTGGTAGTGGTTTTGGTGATGGTGGTAGTGGAGGTGGTGCTGGTGGCAGTGGTGTTGTTGTCAATTATGGTTTTGGCGGTGGTGCTGTGGTGGTGGTGGTGGTGGTGGTGGTGGTGGTGGTGGTGGTGCTGTTGGTGGTGGTGGTGGTGGTGGTGGTGGTGTTGTTGTTCGTGGTGCTGTGGTAGTGGTTTTGGTGATGGTGGTAGTGGAGGTGGTGCTGGTGGCAGTGGTGTTGTTGTTAATGATGGTTTTGGTGGTGGTGTTGGTGTTGGTGGTTTTAGTAGTGATGTTGTTGTTGATGGTGGTGGTGGTAGTGGTGGTGGTGGTTACCGCGACGATGACGAAGTCCAGCCAGCACCATGCGTCTGTGAAGTACTTGCGGAGTCCATATGCCGTTAGTTTGATGACCATTTCGCAGACGAAGATGATAGTAAAGAGTCGATCGAGGACATTCAACAGGTACTTGAGAGTCGGCTTCGTATCGATGTTCACGTCTTCGATTGCCTGTCATGACGACAACGCCCTCAGAGTAATGGTGGTAACGGTAATTGCAAATTTATATAGCGCCACCTCAAGAAAGAATCATCAGAGGCCTATCTCATCAGGCACTACAAAATGTACTGACCTAAAAAGCATACATGTAATTATATGTTACTAGCATTTTTTACCCGGCTTTGCCCGGGTTTTCCCCATGCGTAATTTTTAAAGGCTGCAACTAAAGTCTACTTACTTACTTACTATAATTATATGCTGAAGGGCTTCAAATATTTGAAATGTCCACATATCTGAATGGCAACGATATTTAGAGGTGAAAATAGTTTCCCCCTTGTATTTGAATTTAATTACCTGTGCCTGCAGTGCTGCCCCGTTTAGCATTTGAATTTAATGTTTTTGTAAGCGACTTCGCATTTCAATTTAATGTCCGCTTACTGCACCACCAATCCTATTGAACGTTCTTCCGTGTAGCCTAGCTGTAGCGTAATCCATCATTGCCGCTTGATGGGTTTGAAAATCAACTAAAAATGTCCATATATCGGAACTTAAATTAAACTTTGAACTGAAAATAGTTGGGATCAGAACGTTCGTTAAAAATGTTGCATCGGCAAAGAGTTGCAATGGCGAGTTTTTAGTTGAGATGACCTAGAAAATGGCCCTGGGAAATTTTCTATTAGACATTAACGGGCATCGTTATTGGTTGCGAGAAAACGGGCTTCACATAGATTTTAAGGCGCTTGAATAATTGACCACGTCGAAATTAAACATTTCCGTAGGCTATATCGGAATTTAAAGTAAATAATGAGTTGAAAATTATAGTACCGCACAGGTTATCTCTACCTTATATAGGCCTATTATTTGTTCCCCGGGCTAAATAATATAATAGTAGACGAACCTCGATCGTGTTCCATTACAGCGCTCGTAATTTTTCGGAACGGAGCCCGTGTTTTATTTCGATTGCGCCTAATTGCGCGTGACGTAAGACAACATTTCTCTTACGTCACGCTGCTCAAGCGAGGTTAAAATATGCATATTAATGAACTCCGTTATTGGTATTAAGGTAGGCTCATAATTTTGAAGTTTAAAATGTCTATATGTCAGCGTTTAAATAAAATTGCGAGCTGAAAATAGTCGCGTTGAAACAGACGTGGCGTAATAACGTTTCGTGCGATTTTTCAAATCGCTAAAGCGTTCCGTTTCGGAGCCTTTAGACAACAGACAAACAAACATAAGGAAGGACAACGTAAACAAAGTAAGACTTATAGTATAAGATGTAATGTAATGAAAGAAGAGGCTTAGTCCTTTAAGTCAAATCCCACTGCGGTCATACGTATAAAGTGATAACGACTCAATTGTCTTAGCCTCGGCATATACAGGCGGATGGCCAGTGCTCTGCTTGGTCTTCTTACCGACAGTGTACGATCGGTGTACTCATTTCGTCGGTTGTTTCGGTAGGTGGCGCGAATAGAGCAGAAATCTTGTAACGTGTTTCTACTCTGGCGTGGCTCATACAGAAAGACAGAATGCCAGATTCAAAGAGGAACAGCACAGAGAGACAGACAGAAAGACAGACAGACAGACAGAGAGGCATAATATACGGATTGACAGAGAGGCCTTGGTCGAAATGAAGATAGAGACAGAGACAGAGATAGAGAGAGAGACAGAGATAGAGATATATATTTATATATATATAGAGATAGAGAGAGACAGACAGACAGACAGACACAGAGACCCAGAGACACAGAGACACACAGAGAGACACACAGAGAGACACACACAGAGAGACACACAGAGAGAGAGACACAGAGAAAGAGAAAGAGATAGACAGACAGACAGACAGAGGCAGAGACCGAGCGGCAGAAAGAGACACATACAATTGCATATACAGAGACAGAAACAGACCCATAAACAGGTAAAGACACAGACACAAGCACACAGATAATCATACAGAAAGAGACAGATGCGGAGTGATACAGTAGACTTGTACTGACCAGAGACATGCTGCTGGCCAGAATCATGGCGATGATGAACGTCTCAAAGTATCGATGCTCAACGATATTATAGCAGACGCAGCGCAGCTTCCACAGTTTCTGCCCGAAGCCAGTCCCTCGAAACCAGGCCAAACAGTCGGGACATCTTCTGCCTACACACAACGGACAACAGTCATCCGGGTACCTGATGAAGATGACGTTCACCTCGTTCACTTCCGGTACCTCACTCTTCGACGTCACCCCTCGACCGATGCTCAAGGTCTCCTCCTCATCGTCATCGTCGGCCTCCAGCGAGCAAGACCGGAAACTGTCGCTTGACACGTGACACGGACCGGAAGGCGTCGTTCGGTCTGTAGATGTCGTCTGGTCCTTGTTTCCGGTGGGGGAGGTGGACGAGGAGGTGGACGAGGAGGAAGTGGAAGAGGCTTTACTTCCGGTGACCGTGTCTTCCAGCGGTGACGTATAGATGTTCTGTTACATGGATAAAGGAGACAACGGTGAACAGAATTTCATGCATGTACATTTTCAGGTAATGGTACGGCAAGGTAAAGGAAGGTAATGCAAGGTAAGGTCACCAAGGTAAGTGAGCAAGGAAAGGTAAGGTCAAATTAGCTAAGGTGAGCTAACAGAGGTAAGGTAGGTTAAGATCAGTATGGATGAATAAGTGAGGAAGGGCAAGACAAGAGATCCACGTTGTTGTAGTAGTTTTAGTTTAACGACACTGTGTGATAACAAAGATCATTAGCGTCGCCCTCCTCCCTTATCCAGGCTTGGGACTGGCACTGCCAGAGTACGAACAGTGGCGGAGTTCCAAGTAGTCTGTCCTGCAGAAGAAATCTATGTGTAGCCGAACCCATCGGCTTGGAGTATTGAACACTTTGGTCATACTTTGCTTTTATAAGATACTAAAGGATGCGATATCCGAATACACAAATGCATACATACATACATACATACATACATACATACATACATACATACATACATACATACATACATACATACATACATACATACATACATACATACATACATACATACATACATACACATACATACATACATACATACATACATACATACATACATACATACATACATACATACATACATACATACATACATACATACATACATACATACATACATACATACATACATACATACATACATACATACTAAGGCAAGCACCCACTGAGAGATACTAAGGCAGAGATACTAAGGCAAGCAGACATACATTAGGGCAAACATAGAAATACGTAAACAGGAACTAAGACAATCACAGAAATCGAGAAGGGCCAAGGCATAACTCCAGACAGATGTTGAGACATACTCTGTCCAGCATCCACGCATACATCGAGACATACTGCGACAAACACACAGACAGATAATTACAGGAACGGACTGAAACTGACTTGGTATGGCACGTGGTCTTCTTCTTTTGCATCTAGCAGTCTTTCCTCTTCTCTCGGATCTAAATGAACAGCAGAAAACTTCCCTATTGTTATGCATAATTATATGCATTTATTAAGCACCACTATCTAACGACTCCCTCGAAGTCCGACTCACACCTCAACGTGGTGAGGGGGTGGCAACAGTCAGTAGGGGAGTGCCTGCTGAGGCTATGCCATCAGTGGTGAAGGTCTTGGCCGAAGTACCACCTTAGGGCGCTACGCGAGGTGGACAGGCTCAGCAGGAACCCTGAAAAAGCTGGCAAACGTGGGCGGCATCGCCGCCTTTGATACCACATGTGGTTATCAGAGCCAGTCCTAAGCCTGGAACTCTCTTTAAGGGAGAAGCGCGAAGGTCGAACGGATGGGTGCAGATACTCCGTTCGTAAAGAAAAAATACGAATGAAATCCAATGCAAGCATTGGACTCCAAAAGGGCCTCGGCCCAGGGATCCGAGGCAAGCGTTGGACACCTACGGGCCTTCGGCCCATGGATCCTGATGATGATGATGATGATCTAACGACCAAGCATCAGTCTATGGCAGCGCCACTGAGCAATCGTGAGTAGAGGACAGTACCCGTCTCAGAGCAGAACGCTCGAACCCTATAGCCTACTCTGTCATTATTATGGTCTGATCAAGATATACTGTTTTTCCTTAGATAAATGTGAGACTGTATTGATTGTACACCAAGATGCGGTTGGCAATTGGTTTCTCACTTACTTACTTTTTAACTTACGTACTTGATGCGAAAAACATTTATTGTCAGGATGCTATATACTTTTTGACTGTGTTTATAAGATGTCTGTACACCAAAGTGCGATTAGCAATTCATTAATATACTTACTTACTTAATTACTTATTTATTAAGCGCCACTATCTAATAGTCATGACGCTGACCAATAGTAGCCTAAGTGAAGGACTTGCTCAAGGTCCCTACACAGTAACCGTCTTAGAGGAGGAGGGTCGAGCCGGTTCTCCTCGCGTTACAAGACGAGCACAGTAGCCAATCGACCACCGTGTTCCATGTTATGCTCAATCTCAAGAACACAATTTACTAAAAAAGCAGTGTTTAATGAAGACGTTAAATTTTTTTAAATAACAGCATGCAGTACTTAGGGAGCTCATGTAACAACATAATTATCTACATGGAATTTACATATCGTATAGGGCCTAGCTACGGTCCGATACAGCAGTGCATATGAAACCCACGTGGAAATATTATCTAATGCCACCAATTGCTAATCCTGAACTGTTTAAAAGTAGTCTTATTACTTACATTCAGTTGTGCCTGTATGTCTATAAAATCAGCCCCTGTTACAGTTTATTTAAACAAAACAATCTATATAATAGTTGTGTAGGTCTACAGTGTAATGAATGTGCGCTTGGTCAGATGCAAATAAAGGCTATACTTACTTACGTGCTAGTGTACTTCTTTACTTACTTAATAACCTACTTACTTACATATGTCCTATATTTGACGTCGGCGTTGGTGTGTTGCTATCAGAAATAAAAGTTATTACTTTATCCTCTTATTGGCATCAGGATGAGTTTTTGTGGTTAGAGATATATAGGCCTTTGCTATGCGGAATACTTACCACTGGAGTAGACCTGAGTGTAGACGACGCTGGATTTAGAAATGCTTCTAAGAAAGCTTCCTGTCAGATTATGCTCCGCTACAAAATAATATCGTTTAATTTTAACAAGTATTACTAAATATTTATATAGGCCTATATCATATAATATGATTGATATATATATATATATATATAATATATGGGCCTATATATATATCATATTTATACATTATTTTTATTCCTGACATTGCCCAATGACATCGCTCACATTCAGTTCGTCATGGACCCTTACAAATAGGCCCATGCATGCAGTCACGATTACTGTCATAACCCTCATCATCATCATCATCAGCATCATCATAAAACTCACTGTCATCATCACGGACACCTTCTTCTCCTCACCCTCATGACCATAATTAATATAATCGTCATCGTTATCATCATCATCATCATCGTCATCACCTCTATTGGCTTTGTCATACATGTAAGTCAATCCACCAACCTACATTTACTTCCTTATTCACTTGATAGGCCAGGACCATTAGTTCAAAGGTGGAAATAGCTCATTACAAGCTGAATTTTTCAGGATGGGTCTAGGAATATGAGTAGAATAACATACTAAAAGTCCTCGAAAGTCCCTCTGGAGCTCTTCTATTTCTGGATTTCTTCTGTTTCCACCTTATAATACATTTTGATCTAATGCTCTTGAACTATGATTATTATGAGACAATAGTGAAGTTGCTGTTACCTGGCGAAGACGCCGGTGCCATATCGCCGTTTGTCTCAGCGATCTGGACGAGTGACTTGTGGCCGGAGGGAGTGTCAGCGTCCGTTGGGTCCGTTCCAGGTGTCTCTCCGCTGTTGAACCAGATCTTTCCGCTGAAGTCGACCTTGGCGAAGGCGACGTCGAACTGGTCGTCGACCGTCTTCTTCTGAAGCCGGAAGTAGATGCAGACGAGCAGATGGGAGTTGAGGTAGGCGATGAAGCGAGTGATGCGATCGACCGCTTCCTGGAGCTTGTTTGGCTCCGATTCATCCTGAGACGTCTGTAGACTCTCGGCTCCGAACGAACTCAGCAGCAGAGCAAGGAAGAGATTCAACACCTGTCACCAACATCACATGACATAACATCACATGACATAACACAACATGGCATGACATGACATGACATGATAATTATAACATTACATAACATCATATGACATAACATAGCTTATAACATAACATGACATCTGTGACGTCTGTAGACTCTCGGCTTCGAACGAACATAGCATCACATGACATAACATTACATCACATGACATAACATCACATGACATAACACAACATGGCATGACATGACGTGACATAACATCGCATGATAATTATAACATTACATGACATAGCATCATATGACATAACATAGCATAGCATAACATGACATAGCATAGCATCACATGACATAACATGACATAACATCACATATCATAACATAACATCACATATCATAACATCACATCGCATAACATAACAGGTAGATTATCGACTGCTGCTGTATCGTACAAGTTATATATGGGACACGGTAGTCGATTGATTAGAGCGCTCGCCTTGTAACTATGCGTTAAGCTAGTTTATTATATTATTCTATGGTGTGCTGTGCTATGCTGTGATTTGCTGGACTATGCTCTATGGCATGCTATTCTATATAATATGCTGCGACATGCTGAGGTATTCTATGGTCCGCTATGCAATGCTGTGCTGTGCCCGTGTCATGCTATGCTACACTATGATGTCATATGCCCTGCTGTGCTCTGCTATATGCTAATCTCTATCCTGCTATGCTCTGCTATGCTCTGCTATGCTCTGCTATGCTCTGCTTTGCTATGCTCTACTATTCCGTGCTATGCCATCTTATGATCTGCTATGTTATGATATGCTATGCAATGCTATGCTATGATATGCTATGCAATAGGGTGGAGTGAAAAAATATTTTTTGGAGCAAACGTTTTCCAATAGTGATCAAAAGTTGTCAGTATGTTAGAGTAAGTAGTGTGCAAAATATTTTTGATTTTGCTTTGTGTCTTCTGCCCTCTACCGGCGGTTATATATTTGCATGGGAAATTCTGTGGAATCACATCAATGTGGTGCACTTTTTTCTTGAACTGTGGGCGAATCTTCAGATCGATTCGCCATATCAGATCAGGCAGTTGTGGAAATCTCATCTGGTGTGATAGGCTACAGGACTGTGGAATGGTAAAGCCCAATGAGTCCAGTGACGTCATCTCAAGGAACACAATTAGGAGAGAACGAAAGAAGGGTCGAAGCTCTGCTAATGCAGGGTGTGTCAGTATGACTGTGTTGATGCCCTTCGCATTTCTTTTAACGATCGAAAGGACAGAACCGTAGTTCATGAGATGTGAAGGGGAAATTGCATCGCAGAGTTCATTCATTCATTTCGGAAATTTATATAGCGCCACTTAGAGATGCCTAATCAGAGGCACGTCCCGCCTAGCCACGGCTAAAGATGAAGGACTTAATCAATTACTAGAAAGCAGGTGGATTATTCAGGTGCAGTAAGCGGAGGGGTCAACTGCCTTGAAAGCTCGACGTTGTCTGACCAAAGAGTGTGCCCAAGTGACAAGGAGCGACCCCTTATCTCTAAAACCAATGAAAATGTGTTCTATTTTAAATGTTGATCGCTACCGGCTCCGTCATTAGCGTGTTTTCTTACAGTCCTCCCATGATGATTCTGTGGTCTTTGTGCACGCCTTTGTCACCAGTAGAGTTTATAAATTTGCTTGGTTCTTGCTGGTCACTACTAATTTTGCTAAATAGGGTGCCTTGGCCGGGTCCTTCGTTCTGCTGCTCGGATTATTGCTCTTAATCCAAAATATGCCCCAGTCTCTGACTACATGCGAGATGTGTTCAACTGGCTTCCTGCCTCGCAACACATTTCCTACACGACAGCAGCGCTTGTCTGGCAGTGTCTCAATGGTATTCCTCCATCCTACCTGTCTGACCTCTGTCAGCACGGTATCTGACGTAACCTTCCCGTCGAGCTCTGCGCTCCTCGGCTAGGTGAGGTGCTCCTGATCCCTCGGTCTCACTCTTCGGTCAGACAGTGTCGTGCCTTCTCGGTTGTGCCCCCACCCCCCACTTGGAATGTGCTCCCGATTGTGCTACGCTTACTGCCCCTGAATAATCCACCTGCTTTCTAGTAATTGCTTAAGTCCTTCATCTTTAGCCGTGGCTAGGCGGGACGTGCCTCTGATTAGGCATCTCTAAGAGGCGCTATATAAATTTCCGAAATGAATGAATAAACTCTGCGATGCAATTTTCCGTTCACATCTCATGAACTACGGTTCTGTCCTTTCGACCGTTAAAATAAATGCGAAGGGCATAAACACAGTCATACTGGCACAACCTGCATTAGCAGAGCTTTGGCCCTTCTTTCGTTCTCTCCTAATTGTGTTCCTTGAGATGACGTCACTGGACTCATTGGGCATTACCATTCCACAGTTCTGTAGCCTATCACACCAGATGAGATTTCCACAACTGCCTGATCTGATATGGCGAATCGATCTGAAGATTCGCCCACAGTTCAAGAAAAAAGTGCACTACATTGATGTGTTTCCACAGAATTTCCCATGCAAATATATAACCGCCGGTAGAGGGCAGAAGACACAAAGCAAAATCAAAAATATTTTGCACACTACTTACTTTAACATACTGACAACTTTTGATCACTATTGGAAAACGTTTGCTCCAAATGCTATTTTTTGCTATGATATGCTATGCAATGCTTTGCGATGCTATGCAATGCTATGCTATGCTATATATTACATGCTATACTTGCTATGCTATGCTCTGCTATTCCATTCTATGCTATGCTTACGACTAGGTTTCCGATGATCATGGTAAGAAGGAAGAACGGAATGCAGATGATTCCGCAGCAGTGGATGCAGCTCCACATGGACTCGATCCATTCGCCGCACAGAACACGAAAGATGATCATGAAGGAGTGGAGGAAGTCGCAGAAGTTCCAGCGCGGAACCTCCGCGAACTGTTCGAGGCTGTACTTCTCTCCGAACAACTGCATTCCCATGACGGCAAAGATGAAGATGATGATGGCCAGAACGAAGCAGAGGTTACCAAGTGCACCCATCGTACGTCCGATGATTCCGATCAGCAGATTCAACGTCGGCCAAGACTTCGCCAACTTAAATACACGCAGCTGTAAGAAAATATACATGGAAAAACTGTTATTCTGAGGTTCTTAGATTTAGGTGCTATGCAAATAGTCAGATAAAGACAGCCACAAATATATACACAGATACATACATACATACATACATACATACATACATACATACATACATACATACATACATACATACATACATACATACATACATACATACATACATACATACATAAATAAATACATACATACATACATACATACATAAAATAAATACATACATCTATGCATAGTTGCATACCTACATAACTTTATACACATATGCATACATACTTATCTACATGCATATATTCGTGTATACATACATGCACGCGAACAATCATGCATGTAGAGACATGCACACATACGTACCAGTCGGAATGACCTGAGTATTGAAAGGCCTTTGACGTTTGCAAGGCCAAGTTCAACAAGACTAAGAAGAACGATAACGATATCAAAGCAGTTCCACCGATCGCCCAGATACCGATAGAGCCCCAGGGCCAGGACCTTCAGCAAGGCCTCAGCCGTAAATATCGTCGTAAAGAC
>JACEVL010000470.1:222500-242500 GCA_020284085.1 Aporrectodea caliginosa
ATGGTTGCGGGTTCGAATCCACCTGAAGCCGCCTGTGAAGATTTTCGAAGTTTTATTTCAACAAACGAAGATTCAATAACGTACATCAGCGCAAATCTAAGAAAGTTCACTATTGACACTATATTAAACACGGTTGTCAATCTCAGTCCGTCGAGACGTAACATCGGCCTAATGTCCTCGAAAAAACCGTCTTACTCAGACAAGAGCTAAACCTCAACTGCTCGATCAGCCTTATTTCGTTCCCGCCTGTCCTAACGCCCACACTGCCGGCGGACCACCTGCCCTGGTCAGTCATTGGTCAGTTATAGGCCTACCTAAATAGCCTACAACTCGGCGCACACTCATGAGTGCTTATTTGCAGGTGCAAAGGGTCTAGTCACTCTTTCAGGGCCCAAGCATAATTAGGCCTACAGCCGCTATTCGTCACACCGCCCCGTAGGGACCCTGGGCAAGTTCTTCACTCGCAATTGCTCATGCGCTTCGGCGTGAGACTCCGCTGTAGTCGGGAGCACCTCTGAGCAGAAATCTTGAAGGGTCGCTATAACAAGTGCTCATACATACATACATACATACATACATACATACATACATACATACATACATACATACATACATACATACATACATACATACATACATACATACATACTATTTAAAATTAATATGTAGACGGTGCCTTGTTATATTGCTGATTTTACTTAAACTGCTAAACTGTCTGAATTTCGACCAACCTTCGAGCTGGACCGTTGGAATACTAGGAGTCCTGCAGATGAATGGGTTCTCTTTGAAGAGCGTTCCCTTCTCAGCGAGTTCTTCATCATGATCGACAACAACATTTCTCTGCAATCAATATTATGTGGTCACGATGAACATCTCAGTCTCTCGCTCAAATTAGAAGCATTTTAGCTAGAAATCGTTCAAGTATCATTTTCAAGTTTACCTCTCGGGGATTTGAGCCCCGACCAAATGGTTGGGAGTCCAACACGCTAACTACTAGACTATCGCACAATCCTGGAATAGATCAGGGACGTAGCGAGAAAAATTTTTGGAGTTGGAGGTGGTTTTAGCTTTCGGGGGGTTCATTAGAAATTGTTGTATTTTTCCACGTTTTTAGTGTTTAATAACAGTAATGAATTCATTGGGGTGGGGGGTTGAGCCCATAAAACAACCCCTAAATACTCCAAGGAATAGATTACGAATAAATAAAAGATAAATATAAGATTTAGTTAGTAAATTCCAGTGGAAACTAAATACGCCCATGGAATAGATTTTGAATAAATGAATAACTGAATAAATGAATAAATGAATAAATGAATAAATGAATAAATGAATAAATGAATAAATGAATAAATGAATAAATGAATAAATGAATAAATGAATAAATGAATAAATAAATGAATAAATAAATAAATAAATAGATATTAGATTTAGTCAGTAAATTCCAGTGGAAACTAAATACGCCCATGTAATAGATTATGAATAAATGAATAAATAAATAAATGAATAAATGAATAAATGAATAAATGAATAAATGAATAAATGAATAAATGAATAAATGAATAAATGAATAAATGAATAAATGAATAAATAAATAAATGAATAAATAGATGTTGGCTTTAGGTTACAAGTAAATTCTAATATAACTGAGACTTCACCTGATCTGGATCGACCACGAGATCGTCGTCCTTAGCAAAGTCCACTGAACGCCGTAGCGACCTCTTACGCCGGAACGACGACATATTCCACCGGAAGAACGTCGGCTCCATCTGTTTCCGGTCACACCCGATCGAACTTCCGGTCGGCGTGACCCCGCGCGAGGCGAACTGGGACGCGATGGAGTGTCTGGGAGACGACGACGACCTGGACATTAGGTCTGGAACCTGGAGAGAGTTATGGTGATGGTGCAACGGGGAAGCGTGAATAGGGGACTGGCTGTAAGGGGATGGTAGAAGGGAGTAGGAGGGACGGCGGTTCTCCGATCGGTCAAGGAGCAGCCTGCCCATGTTGAGGCCGGCAGCGGCCGCCTCAGCGCGGAAGGGCCGCAGCATCGGTGGCGGCTCAGGGTAGGGTTGGATGACGGTGGGGATGTTGCCCATGGAGTCGTCGTCAACGTAGGGAAGACTGATATTGAGATGGGGGTAGACGAGGGCGTCCTGAGGGGAGGGTGGTGGACGGGGTCGACGACGGGGGTCTTCGTCCGACTGGATGGCGAACGTCGAGGACCAGCGGAAGTGGCTGACCCGACCAGGGATCGGGTAGGAGGAGGACCCGAGGTGGGTCTGAGAACCCGGTTGGCTCTGGCTCAACGAATGACGCGTCTGCAATGGAGACACAACCACCGTATATGATGAACGTGGTTTGCATCAGAAGGCGGTTGAGTCGTGGTCTGGCGTAATGATAATAATTTGATAAATTATAATCGTAAAATTCAAAATTTGTTGATCTTTGCTTTGAAACTAAACGTATAGGGCACCAGCTTATTCACGAGTGCCGCGTGATACGTGTTAGGGTAATCATTCTCAAAGAAAGCTAATTATCATCATCTTCTTCTTCTTCTTTATAATCATCATCACAATCATCATCATCATCATCATCATCGTTGTCATCACAATCGTCATCATCATCATCATCATCATCATCATCGTTGTCATCATCATCATCATCATCATCGTTGTCATCATCATCATCATCATCATCATCATCATCATCATCATCATCATCATCATCATCATCATCATCATCATCATCATCATCATCATCGTTGTCATCATCATCATCATCATCATCATCATCATCATCATCATCATCATCATCATCATCATCATCGTTGTCATCATCATCATCATCATCATTGTCATCATCATCATCATCATCATCATCATCATCATCATCATCATTGTTGTCATCATCATCATCATCATCATCATCATCATCATCATCATCATCATCATCATCATCATCATCATCATCATCATCATCATCATCATCATCATCATCATCATCATCATCATCATCATCGTTGTCATCATCATCATCATCATCATCATCATCATCATCATCATCATCATCATCATCATCATCATCATCGTTGTCATCATCATCATCATCATCATCATCATCATCATCATCATCATCATCATCATCATCATCATCATCATCATCATCGTTGTCATCATCATCATCATCATCGTTGTCATCATCATCATCATCATCATCATCATCATCATCATCATCATCATCATCATCATCATCATCATCATCATCATCATCATCGTTGTCATCATCAGCATCGTCGTTGTTTTATTACGGTTTTCTATCACTATTTATGGTTTATTTTTTGGTGCATCTAATTTATTCCATCATCTTGTTTTTGCGTGTCCGGCGAAGTTCGTCTTTAGACCTAGTTGACCTTAAGTATCTCGACAGTAAGCTGATTCTTTCTGTCCAGTGTATTATGTTCTGGGAATGCGGTTTTAACTGGCACGGTTTCTACACGGAACCCTTAAAAGTCGTGACACTCGTTCAAACGAACAGCACATTTACATCTAGATACCCGATCAATTCATTCAAGATGGGTAACTAATCGATTAGACTCTAATCGATTAGCTAATTGATTAGACAAACAGCTAATTCTAATTCTAATCGATTAGCAAATTTCAGTACCTAATTATAATTATAATCGAATTGCAATTTAACTAATCGACTAGCTAATCGATTAAACATTTTTATGCAAGCAACTAATTCTAATTCTAATCGATTAGCTACAGGATTTAGCTAATTCTAATATAACGGATTATGAAATTTCAGCAGCTAATTCTAATTCTAATCGATTAGCAATTTAACTAATCGCGCCTCTGCAGTCTGCTAGATTAAAGCGATCATCGCCTAATGCCTTGTGCATTACGATAGCCGTGCTATAGAAATTTTCGAAGATTAAATAAGATGGTAAGTTATTTCGGTTTGCTCGGACGGCAACCACCGACCCGTTGTCCATAGCGACCGATGATCGACAGCCTGTGTTCTGGGACGCTGAAGCTGTATCGAGATCGGTCGATGACATCATCTCTTCCAGCAGCAACTAAGTCACTTGTCTCAGCAGCCATTAACACGTTGTATTCTTCAGTTAATCCGTCCAACTGGGCTGTTCGCCTTGCCTCTTCCTGTAGGTAAGAAAACAAAACGCATGGCAAGGCCAGGTACTTAGTGTGATGCAATCAAATTTAATTGTATTGTATTGTATCTATCAATTTATAAAGGGCCTCTCGCAGTGTACACCAATCAGAGGCGCTCCCAGTGCGAGAGACCCGGAGAAAAGAAAGAGGTCTTGAGACAATGAAGAGTCACTTGGCCCATCAGTTAATAAGGAAGAACTTACCAAAGCAGGACTTCTAAAGCCCCGCTATTATAGATGACAGGACATATAATATTGATGGTCGCTTCCAGTAAAATCGCGATCAAAAGTCACAATCCTGTTAAGATTCCAGTGTGAAATTCGAAAAATCAGGGAAACCATAAGCCAGGTTACAATGGGTATGCACATCGAAGAGATGAGTCTCAAATTTAGAC
Source organism: Aporrectodea caliginosa (assembly GCA_020284085.1). Lineage (NCBI taxonomy): Eukaryota > Metazoa > Annelida > Clitellata > Crassiclitellata > Lumbricidae > Aporrectodea > Aporrectodea caliginosa. Next base: position 227,067 of record JACEVL010000470.1, read on the forward strand.
CTGAATAACATTAAAGAATTCAGGGAACGAACAGTACTGAGCTAATTAATTGGATTAATTCTGTGGAAGCTAGTAACATGGATATATAGGCTAGCTACCACAGAGAGTCATTTACAATGCAGTACAAATGAACATGGACCGTGCAATCAGAGGGAGCTAGTAACCCGAAGAACCAGTTAACATGAAGACCTATAGTCACCACAGAAGGATAGTTACCATGCCTTCGCGGACTGATCTTGTAAATAGTGATCTGATCACGGCCTGACTTTGATACTTTTTGGTTTTGGTGTGCCATCGGTTGATGCTTTGTGCATAAAACAACGGCGCGATAGAAGTCACTAATAACAATAACTAATTACTAATTATGATAACACTTTCTATTGGCTATCAAGACCTTTCAGCAACGGTCTCCTAGCAACCACAGACAGCCGATTGCCATGTAGATCTAGTTGCCCCTATATATAGTTACTACGATGGAATGGGATGCTTACCATGGCTTCCTCTTCCTCTTCTGCCTTCTCCATTTTCTGGCAGTCGTCGTAGGACATTGCGACGATCGCAAGGATGAGATTGACCAGATAGAAGGAACCCATGAATATGACGATTATGAAGAAAATTATATGATAAGGGCCGTTTGTAGTCAGTATCTGCAAAGACATATAGAACCGAAACCATTAACCATTGGTTACAAACTAAAAACCGAACTATAGAAAGGTAAGCTTTCAGTTAGAAGTGAAAGATGAACTGATCGAGAGAATTAAGAACATAGGAAGGCCGAGAACAAGGACGCAAGATTACGGTTGATTCCATTGCATTCTGACCTCCTGGGTATTGGGTCTGACCTTCTGGGCATTGGTTCTGACCTCCTGGGTAGTGACTCTGACCTTCTGGGCATTGGTTCTGACCTCCTGGGTATTGGCTCTGACCTTCTGGGCATTGGTTCTGACCTCCTGGGTATTGGCTCTGACCTTCTGTGCATTGGTTCTGACCTCCTGGTTAGTGACTCTGACCTTCTGGGCATTGGCTCTGACCTTAATTTCAAGATTTGTCTCATCTTCTCCAACTCTATGCTGACTGACCCTGCAGCGGAGTATCTTTCTCCCTCTGTCTCTCACCTTTGTCTTTCTATCTCTGTCTCTGTATCTCGTATCCTGGTTCAACTTATATTTCCAGTGCATTAGGTAACCTCTTTCCTAGCGTTCTATCCATACGGCGTTTCTTAATTGCAACCATAAAAAAATTATTGTAGTCTAATTCTCATGATTTATTCAGCGTCTAAAATAGTAGATGCAACCAGGTTATTGACAAGCGCTCAGTCAAAACAATATCGACGAGGTAAGTATGTGGTCAGATGCATTTGAATTCTATAACTGATTTTTGTATAGGCTTATGTTTGGATTTTAATGGCCCCTAAAGGACACTGCTTCCCGTTATTAGCCTATCAAACTGACTTCTTTTTAATCGTGCAGGCAAATGGCTGGATACTTTGGATAAAGGATTGACTCTCACCATCTGATAGAGATTCTCCCAATAGTCCTGAGTCATCAGACGAAAGGCGCAGAGTAAGGCGAACCCAAAATTATCGAAACTCGTGTAGTCAAAGTTCGGGTTTGGACCGTAAGACCTACACGTGAAATTCTCCGGACATTTTCTGCGACATCGACACAAAGAAATCGGTCAGAACAATCAGGAAAAGTTCAGTCATAAATCACTGGTAAGTCTAAATCGTTACCACATCATCATCAAGATCAACAGCATAATCATCGCCATCATCACCATCAGCAGCCTCAACAGTATGATCATTAACATAATCACCGTCATCATCATCAACAGCATCATCATCATAATAATCATCAGCAGCATCATCGTCATCATTTTCATCATCGTTACAATCATCATCATCATCGTCTTCGTCGTCGTCATCATCATCACATCATCAGTATCTAACGGACGCTGTATGCATTTGGCGCTTGTGGGTGATCTCTCAATGAAGTTACTTAGCCACCTCAGTTAAGGTATTATCTTACAAACAAATACGGACATATCAGAATATTTAACAGTTTTTTGGAGTTTCATTTGCACCAGTTACTTACCAAACTTTAATGTTAAACTTAGACAGAAGTTGAAATGCATATACATGTATGCTGCAGACTGACCCTGCGTCGGTGTTAATTCCACAGAGTTTTGGAGAACCAGTTGCAGGAACAAGTAACCAATTGCCTTCAAAGCAACAAAGTAATTCATTCAGAATCAGACAAGGTTCAGTAAGCTGATGTAGGGTAACGTAATTTTTATATATATATATATATATATATATATATATATATATATATATATATATATGACATGACAGTTAAGAGTTTTATTTACTGGACATTTTTAGTACAACTTTCACCTAGTTCAATTCAGGATGAAACGTCTATCGTTAGGTAGGCCCTATATGCAGATCGTGCGCGCTACCGTGCAGTCCAGCATGTCACACCTTGTAATGCAGGCATAGGCGTAGCTACATGGAGGCACGAGGAGGCAGTTGCCTCCTCTTGCATTCTTACAGACTGGAACCTCGATTGACCAAACCCAACTACACCTGGAGTTGCCTCCTCTTGACTCCTGGAGTTGCCTCCTCTTGAATTTCAGTCCGGCTACGCTCCTGAATGCAGGGTGATGTAAATCTCCGAAATTTTTCAGCGCTACATGATAGCCGAGTTAGGACTACGAGCTTACACCGGCGCTATATCAATCCCAGTGCTTGTGCCTCGTCTGTGCGTGTCATTGTGCGTGTCACGGGGGGGTCCGTAGAGTACTGGTAACATCACTGGCGTGAAGAGCAGTAGGAAGCGGGATCCCTTCCCGCAACCCTCCCCAAAAGGTCCACTCAGCCTATCATTCGCCAGATGGCGTTGGTAAAATGAGATGTAGGACGTGATGGGCGCCTTGCATGCCTGCCGTATACAGATAAATTCGACTCCTGTAATAACTTGTGATCATCCCAGTATGTAATCATACTGCGTTTGTCGGTTTGAAACATTAAAGAATATAATTATTTATTTATTATATTATTGTGCATACTTTCGTTTTCGAAGTACTGTTGGAGTTCGACCTGGGAGGCGTTGTCAGACCAGTCAGGGTCCGGATCGAGGATGCACTTGTTCCTGAGGGTTCCCTGGTAGATCTGGAGACCGACGAGAGCGAATATCGACAGGACGAAGACCGTCAGAATCATTACGTCTCGCAGTCGCCGCACAGCTTCCATCAAGGCACCGACAATCGTCTTCAACCCTATAGGGGGTACAAAAGCCCCAGTTACAACCACCAGTCACTCACCCAGGCATATTTCAACTTATAAATATAATTATACAATTATATATATATATATATATGTATATATATATATAGTTCAATTAGGGGTCGTCCATTAATTATGTCAACAAAATAGGGGAGGGGGTTTGGAAAAGTTTGACAGTTGTTGACAAGGGGGAGGGGGGTTCGGTACAATTTGACATCAACACAAAATTTTCCAATGAATCAACACAGACCCTTCAAAATGGTAGCGAAAACATTAAGTAATGCGAAAAATGCATAAAGTGCTTAATGTTTAATACTACTAAAAAGCTGGTTATAAACTAAACTTATATATTTTGAAATTCGAGATTGCATTTTTAAGTGTAAAAAAAAAAAAAATGATTCTACATGTATTGAGCCATTGTGTTTCTTTTTGTAGGGGGAGGGTTCTGGGATTGTTGACATAATCTTTTAGGGGTCCGTCAATGTTTGACAGTTGTTGACAAGGGGGAGGGGGTCAAAAACTGCCTAAAATTTGTTGACATAATTAATGGACGACCCATTATAAGTGCTATGAATAACTAGCCTGGCCCTGCGCATGAAATCATTTGCGCCAGTTTAACAAAATGTCCGTTCTATGAAAACCTGTTTTGCCACGTCCCCACCCGGTTAGCTACAACCTTTTTTGTTTTCATTGTATTCTCCAGAAGCGTCGGCACTATTATACTGTACTATGTCTTTTCTAAATGGACTACATGGACCAAGCGTGTAAGTATATATTATTATGACTTATAGCTGTTATGTTCAGAGCACATTCATTGCATACACTGTGGCATATCCACTGAAACTGTCCGTTTCTAGGTATACACTCTCTGAATTCTCTCTGCCTCTCTATATTTCTATTTCTCTCTGTGTGTCTCTCTCTATTCTCTCTGTATCTCTGGCTTTCTTCGTCTCTCTACGTATCTCTCTGTCTCTCTGTTCCCTCTGTCTCTATCTCTCTGTCTCTCTCTGTATCTCTGTCTCTCTCGCTCCGTCTGTCTCTCTGTCTTTCCTCACAGAGATTTTTTCCACATCTCTTTTGTTCTTCCTTCTCTTTTTTTCTGCCTCTTTATCTCTAACTTCGTCCCTAACTGCCCATTTCTAAGTAACCTCATTTCCGAATGAACGATTATGGTATACTCTGCCCTTAACACTTTTTCGCTCGGCACCCACAATCGTTGGATGATATCCTATCGAATCGGAAGGACCCCGTGCTGCAACATGATACGTTTGAATATTATACTGACCTGGTACAACTGCCACTGTTTTCAAGGCGCGCAGAACTCGGAAGGTGCGAAGAGCTGCCAAATTACCTAAAGGGAAGGCCAGGGTTATATACCTGCAAAAGCAAACGAAAGTCCGATGTAACAATAATAATAATAATATAATAAATAATATCTTTTCTTTAATAAGCGCCTGACAAACGCACTGCGCTGTACATTTACATGTTATGCAATTTAAATCTTAACTACTAACAGAACAGACAGCTTGCAATACAACGGCGCTAATAGCAGCCTACAAACATATCCGCCCAACGGGGGCTCGAACTCGGTACCTCTCGGTCTGTGTGCCAGATGTTATCCAATGCGCCACGGGCCCCCCCACATAAGAATATTTTATTCTCTTTCTGTCTCTTTCTCTGTCTGTCTCTTTCTCTGTCTGTCTGTGTGTCTGTGTCTCTCCGTGTCTCTCTGTGTCTCTCTCTCTTTGTCTGTATGTGTGTCTGTCTGTCTCTCTCTCTCTTCCTCTTCCCCCTCTCTCTTTCTCTAACTTCCTTCCTCCCTCGCCCTCTCTGTCATTCGCCACTTAACCTCCTTCCTCCCCATCTCTTTCATTTTCCCTCGAAATGCAACCAGTATTTTATTCTACTACAATTATCGCTAAATTAAATGTTCCCATGTTCGTTCTTATTGCTCGGGGTCATTCAGCCGAAGTAAGTGGATTCGCTTCCTGAAGACAGGAGCTCATAGACTAAGCGGTCCCAGGTGAGCCCCGGGCTAATCTATCGCGCTAATGAAAGCGCCCGAGGGCCAATCTGTAGAATGGATTTCGCTCAAGACAATGACACGGCAATACATCATACCGTTAGAGATGTCGCTAAAAGCAAAATTAGAGGCATTCTATGTTTTAAGAAACCGTTCCAAGTAAATAACAATTATGTATTGTTTGCAAAACTGTATCGACTTTATATACTGCAACGGTACATTTAAGATATTTGAGATATTCCTAATCTAGTGTATTCAGAGTATTTCTAAACAATTGTGGTTAAGATATCCCTAAGCTATTTGCATTTACGAAGTTCCTAAACTACTGCATTGATTTTGAGACATTCCGATAGTAGTGATACAAGTGAGAGTTCTAGGCCAGTCGATCCTGATTGGTCGACGCCAACCACGTGACCTATGACGTCATGCCTATAATTAGCACAAAGGCTCCGTAGCGCTGTAGGGTTTCACAAGGGACCCGTAGCGCTGTAGGGTTTCACAAGGGACCCGTATCGCTGTAGGGTTTCACAAGGGACCCGTATCGCTGTAGGGTTTCACAAAGGACCCGTATCGCTGTAGGGTTTCACAAGGGACCCGTATCGCTGTATGTTTTCACAAGGGCACCGTAGCGCTGTAGGGTTTCACAAGGGACCCCGTATCGCTGTAGGGTTTCACAAGGGACCCGTATCGATGTAGGGTTTCACAAGGGACCCGTATCGCTGTATGTTTTCACAAGGGCACCGTAGCGCTGTAAGGTTTCACAAGGGCACCGTACAGCAGTATGGTTTCGCAATGGCACCGAACCACTGTATGTTTTCACAAGGGTTCCATACCACTGTATGTTTTAACAATGTCAACATACCACTATATGGTTTAGCAAAGGCTCCCAACCACTGTATATTTTCGCAAGGGCACCGAACCACTGTATGTTTTCACAGTAGTATGGTATTCTTATACAACAAGCCCATGCATTTAGCTGGAATTATAGAAAACGGGTTTGAAATAGAGAGCTCAATCTTTTTTTTCACTTCTCATCAATTATTTATTATGCACACGAAGCACATTTGGGTAACATGCATTTTCATGACGAGTGAGTTCACGGACACTGACAAGCCCTTGTATTTAGCTTGAATTATAGAAAAAGGGTGGAAATAGTGCGCTCAAGCTTTTCTTTTCACTTCTTAGCATTTATTTATTATTCTCACTAAGCACTTTTGCAAAACGTGCTTTTACATTTAGGTATGTCTCAAACTATGCTATCTAGAATTATCAAGTGTCTTAAATTTAAAGTCAGCAACTTGGGTTTCTCTAGACATGAGGTGGCTGAGTCGTTTTAAAATTTCAGAACTTGTAATTTTCCACCCTTTGCATTTCAGAACTTCTCGTTTGCAAATTTAAAATTTCAGAACTTCTCGTTTTCAATCCTTTAAATTTCTGATCTTATCGTTTGCGATTTTAAAATTTCTGAACTTCTTGTTTGCATCTTTTACATTTCAGACGTCGTGCTTTCCAACTTTAAAATTTCAGACATTCTGGTTTGCACCTTTTACATTTCAGACCTGATGGTTTTCAAAATTTTAATTTTCAGAACATCAAGGTTGCATCTTTTAGATTTCAGACGTTGTGGTTTCCAACTTTAAAATTTCGGAACGTGCGGTTTTCAAACCTTTACATTTCAGATGGTGTGGTTTGCATCTTTTAGATTTCAGACCTGATGGTTTTCAAAATTTTAATTTCAAAACTTCTCGTTTGCAAATTTAAAATTTCGGAACTTGTAGTTTTCCATCCTTTAGATTTCAGAACTTCTCGTTTTCAAACCATTAGATTTCAGATTGTGTGGTTTGCAACTTTAAAATGTCAGAACATCAAGTTTGCATCTTTTAGATTTCAGACGTTGTGGTTTCCAACTTTAAAATTTCGGAACGTGCGGTTTTCAAACCTTTACATTTCAGATGGTGTGGTTTGCATCTTTTAGATTTCAGACCTGGTGGTTTTCAAAATTTTAATTTCAAAACTTCTCGTTTGCAAATTTAAAATGTCGGAACTTGTAGTTTTCCATCCTTTAGATTTCAGAACTTCTCGTTTTCAAACCTTTAGATTTCAGATTGTGTGGTTTGTAACTTTAAAATTTCAGAACTTCAAGTTTGCATCTTTTACATTTCAGACGTCGTGCTTTGCAACTTTAAAATTTTCAGACATTCTGGTTTGCATCTTTTAGATTTCAGACGATGTGCTTTCCAACTTTAAAATTTCAGACATTCTGGCTTGCATCTTTTAGGTTTCAGACCAGGTGGTTTTAAAAATTTAATTTTCAGACATTCTGGTTTGCATCTTTTAGATTTCAGACCTGGTGGTTTTCAAAATTTTAATTTCAAAACTTCTCGTTTGCAAATTTAAAATTTCGGAACTAGTGGTTTTCCATCCTTTAGATTTCAGAACTTCTCGTTTTCAAACCTCTAGATTTCAGATTGTGTGGTTTTCAACTTTAAAATTTCAGAACTTCAAGTTTGCATCTTTTAAATTTCAGACATCATGCTTTCCAAATTTAAAATTTTCAGACATTCTGGAGCAGAGTTGACTCTCATTTTAGAAGACTAGGCATTTCTAATTGTAGAGAGGTTGGCGGCGAGGCTAAGAAGCAGAGAGGCAGAGAGTGGCGAAGAAGCAGAAAGAGATACAGAGCTCGCTTTTTCTCTAGACGTGAGGAGGCTGAGTCAACATATAACTTTGAAAGACGACAGAGAGCTATTGGTATTCAACATTGCAAAGCACACGGTAGGCTTTTCGGCTTTTAAAGCAAGCGGAGTTTTCAAAACTTCTTGTCTGCATCATTAAAATTTGAGAACTTTGTGTTTGCGACTTTAAAATTTCTGAACTTCTTCATTGCAACTTTAAAATCGGATCTTCTCGTTTGCGACTTTAAAATTTCTGAACTTCTTGTTTGCATCAGTAAAATTTTAGAACTATGTGTTTGCGACTGTAAAATTTTTGAACTTCTTCATTGCAACTTTAAAATTTATGATCTTCTCGTTTGCGACTTTAAAATTTCTAAACTTCTTGTTTGCATCAGTAAAATTTCTGATCTTCTCGTTTACAACTTTAAAATTTCTGATCTTCTCCTTTGCAACTTTCAAATTTCTGAACTTCTCTTTTGCCACTTTAAAATTTCTGATCTTCTCGTTTGCAACTTTAAAATTTCTGATCTTCTCATTTGCAACTCTAAAATTTCTGAACTTCTCTTTTGCCACTTTACAATTTCTGATCTTATCGGGTGCAACTTTAAAATTTCAGATCTTCTCGTTTGCAACTTTAAAATTTCTGAACTTCTTATTTGCAAATTTAAAATTTGAGATCTTCACGTTTGCAACTTTAAAATTTCTGATCTTCTCATTTGCAACTTTAAAATTTCTGAACTTCTCTTTTGTCACTTTAAAATTTCTAATCTTATCGTTTGCAACTTTAAAATTTCAGATCTTCTCGTTTGCAACTTTAAAGTTTCTGAACTTCTTATTTGCAAATTTAAAATATGAGATCTTCCCGTTTGCAACTTTAAAATTTCAGATCTTATTTTCGATATTCTCGTTTGCAAATTTAAAATTTTCAGATCTTCTTATTTGCCATCTTCTCGTTTGCAACTTTAAAATTTAAGAACAGGTGGTTTTCCATCCTTCACATTTCACACCATGTGGATTGTAAATTTAAAATTTCAGAACTTCAGCTTTGTATCGTTTAGCTTTCAGACTTTTAGATATCTCAGTTTGATATGAGGGTGTCTTCTTTGAAAAGTTGCTGACTGTGAGTTAAAATGAGATCTTTTAATGGACACATCATTTTTCAAAGTTACATGAACGAGAGAAACTCACAAATTTTAGACCCTGAAACGGAGGCGAACTGGGCAAACTTAAGACTGTAGCTTGTATGGTACCATTTTAGACGGATCGCTCCTCGAATTTACATGTTTTTAGCTTAAATAACCGAATGAATGAAAGCCTGTACAGGTCTTCTATTAGTTTGGAAAGCTAAAGAGGAAGGGCTATGAGATTGGTAATGTTGCATCTCTTAGGTTGAGCAATGCTATTTTTCATAATAATCCTCCAACTTGCGCCGTTTCAAGTGTTTCAAATATGAATGTTTTAATCTATTTGCAGCTCGTTCTCTGCTTGTGCACAGAAGAGTGGCAGCGAAGCTGCCACTCTGTTACAGCGGCGGAGGCGGCGGGGCCTCCCCTGATCTTACCAGTATCCATGGGCATGGCCATCGTATACAAGCTAATCGGAACATGTCCAAGTCCTTTAATTTTTGAGTTTATACTGCAAACAGAGTATCAAACTTGAAATTCTCTAAAGCTCAGAAAGATGTAAACTGAGCGATGAAAACGGAAAGATGGAAACCTTTGCAATAGGTTTTAAATTTGCAACTTCAGCACTCGCATCTTTGAGAGTTGAATGTTTCAGGTTTCCCATCTCTCAGAGAACTGAGAGACTGATGGGATAGGCCTACCTCTTTCTGAGCTTTAGAGAACAGAGTTGCAAGCTTCGTCTGCCACTCTTCTGTGCACAAGCAGAGAACGAGCTGCAAATAGATTAAAACATTCATATTTGAAACACTTGAAACGGCGAAAGTTGGAGGATTATTATGAAAAATAGCATTGCTCAACCTAAGAGATGCAACATTACCAATCTCATAGCCCTTCCTCTAAAGCTTTCCAAACTAATAGAAGATCTGTACAGGCTTTCATTCATGCAAAGGAGAAGTTCTAAAATTTGAAGTGCAAACAAGCTACAGTTCAAAATTTTAAATTGCAAACGAGAAGTTTCAGAAATTTTAAACGAGAAGAGTTCAGCAATTTTAAAGTCACAGTCAAACTTTGCAAAGAGTTCGCCTCATATCAAAACGAGAAGTTCATAAATTTTAAAGATGCAATGAAGAAGTTCAGAAATTTAAAATTTTTTTGCAAACACAGAAGTTCAGAAATTTTAAAGTTGCAAACGAGAAGATCATAAATTAAAATTTTGAAAACCACCAATGTTGGTCTGAAATTATATGTTGAAGCCTCCTCACGTCTGAAAAACGAGAAGATCAGAAATTAAAATTTAAAATGAAAACCACCAAAATGTTGAAAAAAAGAGAAGAAGTTCTGAAATTTTAAAGTTGCAAACGAGAAGATTGCAAACGAAATCTAAAGGAAGATCGAAATTTTAAATTTGCAAACTTAAAATTTTGAAAACCACCAGGTCTGAAATTTTAAATTTTTTGCTGAAAACCACCAGAATGTCTGAAATTTTAATGTTGCAAAAGATGCAAACTTGAAGTTCTGAAATTTTAAAGAAAGAAATCTAAAGGTTTGAAAACGAGAAGTTCTGAAATCTAAAGGATTACAAGTTCCGACATTTTAAATTTGCAAACGAGAAGTTTTGAAATTAAAATTTTGAAAACCACCAGGTCTGAAATCTAAAAGATGCAAACCACACCATCTGAAATGTAAAGGTTTGAAAACCGCACGTTCCGAAATTTTAAAGTTGGAAACCACAACGTCTGAAATCTAAAAGATGCAAACTTGATGTTCTGACATTTTAAAGTTGCAAACCACTCTACAATGAGAAACCACACAATCTGAAATCTAGAAAGTTTGAAAACGAGAAGTTCTGAAATCTAAAGGATGGAAAACTACAAGTTCCGAAATTTTAAATTTGCAAACGAGAAGTTTTGAAATTAAAATTTTGAAAACCATCACAGTCTGAAATCTAAAAGATGCAAACCACACCATCTGAAATGTAAAGGTTTGAAAACCGCACGTTCCGAAATTTTAAAGTTGGAAACCACAACGTCTGAAATCTAAAAGATGCAACCTTGATGTTCTGAAAATTAAAATTTTGAAAACCATCAGGTCTGAAATGTAAAAGGTGCAAACCAGAATGTCTGAAATTTTAAAGTTGGAAAGCACGACGTCTGAAATGTAAAAGATGCAAACAAGAAGTTCAGAAATTTTAAAATCGCAAACGATAAGATCAGAAATTTAAAGGATTGAAAACGAGAAGTTCTGAAATTTTAAATTTGCAAACGAGAAGTTCTGAAATGCAAAGGGTGGAAAATTACAAGTTCTGAAATTTTAAAACGACTCAGCCACCTCATGTCTAGAGAAACCCAAGTTGCTGACTTTAAATTTAAGACACTTGATAATTCTAGATAGCATAGTTTGAGACATACCTAAATGTAAAAGCACGTTTTGCAAAAGTGCTTAGTGAGCATAATAAATAAATGCTAAGAAGTGAAAAGAAAAGCTTGAGCGCACTATTTCCACCCTTTTTCTATAATTCAAGCTAAATACAAGGGCTTGTCAGTGTCCGTGAACTCACTCGTCATGAAAATGCATGTTACCCAAATGTGCTTCGTGTGCATAATAAATAATTGATGAGAAGTGAAAAAAAAGCTTGAGCTCTCTATTTCAAACCCGTTTTCTATAATTCCAGCTAAATGCATGGGCTTGTTGTATAAGAATACCATACTACTGTGAAAACATACAGTGGTTCGGTGCCCTTGCGAAAATATACAGTGGTTGGGAGCCTTTGCTAAACCATATAGTGGTATGTTGACATTGTTAAAACATACAGTGGTATGGAACCCTTGTGAAAACATACAGTGGTTCGGTGCCATTGCGAAACCATACTGCTGTACGGTGCCCTTGTGAAACCTTACAGCGCTACGGTGCCCTTGTGAAAACATACAGCGATACGGGTCCCTTGTGAAACCCTACATCGATACGGGTCCCTTGTGAAACCCTACAGCGATACGGGGTCCCTTGTGAAACCCTACAGCGCTACGGTGCCCTTGTGAAAACATACAGCGATACGGGTCCCTTGTGAAACCCTACAGCGATACGGGTCCTTTGTGAAACCCTACAGCGATACGGGTCTCTTGTGAAACCCTACAGCGATACGGGTCCCTTGTGAAACCCTACAGCGCTACGGGTCCCTTGTGAAACCCTACAGCGCTACGGAGCCTTTGTGCTAATTATAGGCATGACGTCATAGGTCACGTGGTTGGCGTCGACCAATCAGGATCGACTGGCCTAGAACTCTCACTTGTATCACTACTTCCGATACCATTGTATTTAAGATATACTGAAACAATTGCAATTAAGATATTCCTAAACTATATGAAACTAATTAACAACAATGAAACTATTGCAGTCAATAATGAAAAAACTGATTGATAATAATGAAACTAGTTAAAGATAATGAAACTAGTTAATAATTACGAAACTAATCAATGATAATGAGTGAAACTAATTAATAATAAAGATGGAGCGTACGCTAGAGAGACAACGATGAAGTCGAGCCAATTCCATGCGTCTCTTAGGTAGGTGAAATTAGCCAGAATGAAGCCTCGGGCGAGAATCTTAACAGTGCTTTCGATTGTGTAGATGCCAGTAAATGCTGCCCTGTTAGATAAAAAAACAATTCAAAAATGCAACGAATAAGACTTCTACTTACTTACCTATCAATTACTTTAATCGAACAACAAATTTATTATTCATTTATTAAGCGCCACTATCTAATCTTCTTCTTCTTGTGGTTCTCTGCCTCTTAGGCAGGTTCAACTGTCCGACGTCGCCACTCCTCTCGTTGTTGGGCCTCTTCTTTCAGTTTCCTGTAGCCGTTTGTCATCATCCAATCCAGCATCATAACCAGTCTTGGTCTTCCTCTTGTCTTCCTCCCCTTCATTTTTCCTTCGATGACCGTTCTTAGTAGTGAGTCTCCTCTCAGCGTGTGCCCGATCCATTTCCTTTGCCTGTCTCTTATTGTGCGTATAAGGACTCTTTCTTCTCCAATTATTTCCAACACTATCTAATATCAAGCATTAATCGATGGCCCTGGGAAACTGAGAACGAAGGCCCTTGTCAGGTCTCTACCGTCCTAGGTCTGCCTTATAAGGTTCTAACCAAAGACGTTTCATTATTAAGTAAGTAAGTAAGTAAGTAAGTATATCCTTTATTATACCAATTGCTGACCGCATTTTGGTTTACAAGAGAATCACATTTATGTGTTGGGCGAACCTAACATGTCATAAAGGTTTTGGTGTGCTATCTATCCTCGGCATTAAACCGAGAGGTCTTAACATTAAGTATCAGGTAGACAGACTCTGAGGTTGAAACAGAAATGCCATGATCACATGGACACTTCAATTGAAATCGTCCGTGGTGGCGCTAAGTAAATTTTACGATATGGGTTACATAATAAAAACCTTATGTGGTAGAATTATGTAAAGCTCTGGTCCGGTGAAGATCCGGCGAAACACTTGCATGTGGACCTGCTGGTATTGTGGTTGAAATTATTCAGTCAACAATAGCTATCGGATGACAATGATAATAGTTATTCTATGGCACATATTATAAATGAGCTTGTCCAGATGTAAATAGGACGTCTAGCCTACCATATCATCAGCACTATCGTTATAAATAATCATCACCATCATCACCATCATCATCATCATCATCATCATCATCATCATCATCATCATCATCATCATCACCATCATTGTCTTCGTCATCATCATCATCATCATCATCACCATCATAATCATCATTCTACTCGTCATCATCACCACCATCATCACAATTATCGTCGTCGTAGTCGACGTCATCATAGTCAAAGTCGTCGTCATAGTCTTACTCGCTGTCTGGAATTTCTTGGTTCGTAGCCATGAAGACACAGTTGACGAGAATGACAAGCATCACAGACAGACTAAAGAACGTGCGAAACCAGTTAGAAAAAACTCCGAAAGACTGAAGAAAATGCAAACGGCGATGCCAAAAATCTCGAACAAAATTTCCGCCCTCTCGGGAATTGAACCCCGAACTCGTGATTCACATTCCAGCACACAGACCATTAGACTGTCAGTAAGTGGCAGTGGCAGTAGCAGTAGCAGTAGCAGTAGTAGTAGCAGTAGCTAAGTAGCTGTAGTAGTAGTAGTAGATAGTAGTAGTAGTAGTAGTAGTAGTAGTAGTAGTAGTAGTAGTAGTAGTAGTAGTAGTAGTATGCTAGTAGTAGTGGGTGTAGTAGTAGTAGTAGTACTGGAGTAGTAGTAGTAGTAGTAGTGGTAGTAGTAGTAGTAGTAGTAGTAGTAGTACAGTAGTAGTAGTAGTAGTAGTAGTAGTAGTGTTAGTAGTAGTAGTAGTAGTAGTATCAAGCAGCAGCAGCTTGTTGTAGTAGCAGCAGCAGCAGCAGCAGTAGCAGCATCAGCAGCAGGCTAGCAGCAACAACAACAACAACAGCAGTAGCAGCATAAGAACGAGAATTCGTGACTTCAGACTTTAATATTCGTAAATATTCGTGAATATTGGGTCATTTTTAATATTCGTAAATATTCGTAAATATTCGTTGATGACGTCACTGTTTCCGCTTGTTTACGAACTAATTTAATTTAAGAGTACTAATTTAAGTATATGTGCAGTGGTTTTTCGGCGCTGTACATAGTGCTGTGGTCCGTAAGCTGCATGGTATGCTGGTAAACAGACTGTCGGAGTGACGGATGTTTTTGCTTGTTTATATTTTGCATGGGATGACTGGTGGCAAATTAATTGCCACCAGTCATCCCAAAATGTCGTCATCATCATCGGAAATTTGTGACGATGTGTGACATGGGGGTGGGGGTCTGAGAAGTGTGACGTCACACCAGGTCTATTATTAAATTTAAAATTCAACAATTTAATTTTATTAATAATAGCAATAATTTTGAGGATTAAATTTTCATAATTTTTTAAATTATTTTAATGTATACGGGCACCATTATTAATAATTTTCTAATTTTTTCCAATATTTGGTCACCGTTAGGTTTTAAAATATTCATGGTTTCATTTGTTCCATGAAGGAGCATTTTGCTTCGCCATGGAAATTTGGTTGCCAGGGGGTCAGAGCTTTGTGACGTCATTTTCAGAGGGGGTGTTACTTTTTGTGACGTGACATCATGGGGGGTTAAAAATCGGCCATCATGGACGGCCAGTCATCCCAAAAGTGTCCTCAGACAACTGGCATTAAATTTGTTTGTACATGTGTAATGTTACACGCCTAGGCTTATTAGGTAAAAAGAACCAATAGTAAAAACAAAGTTTTTTACTATATCCAT